>APFE031345071.1:0-50520 GCA_000404065.3 Pinus taeda | reverse complement strand
ACATACCTCCTCACCTGCAACCCTTCTGTGTCTGCGTACCGGCGTACCTGCAACCCTTCTATGCCTGCGTACCGGCGCACCTGCAACCCTTCTGTGCCTGCGTACCGACGCACCTGCAACCCTTCTGTGCCTGCGTACCGGCGCACCTGAAACGCTTTGTCCCAGTGTATGTACGCACTTTTCTTTCACTATACCTGCGTACCTTCGGGCATAGATAATTTCAAGACTTCAAGAACAACCTAGACAGTCAGATCTACAGATCTGATCATGCGCCGAAGAGATCTCAATTCATCAGTAGATTTGCCTTATTTAGATCTAGACATTACACCCAAGAGGTCATGATATTTCAGATCTAGCTCTCATAAGATGTTCAACCCAAGCACTTGCATAAGCCAAATGATCTTCTTTGCTTTATATAGGCAAGATCCTCCTAAAAACATGGATAAATACCACGAGCCAAAACCATAGAAACACAAATACCGTCGGCTAGTTAAACATAAGAAACCCCACGTGTGCTTTTCTTTGCCTTGAAATGTGTGCACTGGGGTACGCACCTCCTAGATGGCTTATCTACGTATTAGGACGCGGTCCCTTCACGGTGTACTTGCAAGTACGCACTTTCTGTAAGGTGTACCTACGTACCCCTTATTTTCTTCCATATTTGATAGTTGATCATCAATCTCTGCTACTAACTTGAAGTACTGTGGTCTATCACCTGAATGGGTTGCCATCAAGGACAACACTTTAGCCATAATGCCAACTATAGTCCCCATTGGGACAAATGCATTTAGTTTTACAAATGAAGTATTAGCATTTTCATAAATTCTTTATGCAACAAAGACTATTTTATGGACCATGGCTTTGTAATATTACATGAATTTTGATTATTGTCTTTTCTATCTCTCAGTATGTTTACTAATTATTTAAATAATTATGAGATATTGTTTCACATGGGATGTTGTATGGACCTGGGTCCTCCAACATTGTACGAAAAACAATAATTAAACACATGTTTTCCATTGTTTGCTTTGAGATTTTAAATATTAGCTAATGTTCTATAATGAAGCATAATTAAAATGGATTTTTGTTTACTCTGTTCTAATACTAAAAAAAAATTACGAGTTATATCAATAATTCTTAGATAATGCTTTACATGTGAACTTGTATTACTATGAATTCTTTAACATTGATCAGTATCATTGATTGAACATAAGTTTACAAGACTATGATTTTGAGCTTTTGTATTCTGTGTGATGGTATGAAAATGGTTGGCAATGAAAATAAGCGTTTAACAAAAGTTTTGATTCAGAGATATCTATTGCATTTTTGATATTTATTTTAATGATAGTTATAGTAATTAGGATTTGAATTTGAATATAATTATTGTTATTGTTCAAGACTTGTGAAACACAAAGATTATTTAGTATGTTCCAGTTTTGTTTACAGTGGAAATAAACACTTGGAAAAAGTATTGGTTGTTAGATATCTATTGAATTTGTTGTGACTAGAATTTGAATATAAATACAATTACAGATGTTGTAACTATGTTGATTGTTGTTGAAGTCTACTCAGCTAAAAAGCCTGATTATTTTATCCCAGCTCTCTTTATTTATGAATGCATGTACAAAAGTGATAATTGGACGCATCAGTGTTTCATTGTACGAAGTTTTCATTTTGCGAGGCTTACAATAAGAGTTTTCATTATGTAGAGGGAGCTTCTTGCAGGGAATAAAAACTCCACACAACATATAATACTAATAATACATTAAACTATGGGTTCTGTTTTTTCCAAGCACTGCGAAAAAAACTCCATATTTTGTTTTGCATAGTCAGTTGTAAACCAGTGTTTGTAAGTAATTTGGTTATAGACATATACAGTTTGTTTTCTCAAAGAAAATAAGTATTTAAACAAGTCCTACTGGGTATAACATGTTTTATTGTGTTTATCTTTTCTTGTCTGAAGCTCATATAAACTGTGCGAAAATGGTTGTATGTGTGTGGAGGTTATGTAGACAATAAATGTAATTGTGGAAGTAAGTATTTATATAACTCATGTTATATATAAAAACTTGTTTCATTGTGTGGATTTTTTCATACCCGAACCCCATAGTAAATCTTACATTGTGCAGACGAAGCTACTTCCACACAATGAAAGCCTTTATTAAACAACAATAAACATAAAAATCATAAAGCTAAATTAAATAACATTAATTAATAATAAATTTTATCAATTGGAAAAAATAACTAATAATGTTATTATGCAGGAAAGATTTGACCTAGGAAACTGAGAACTATAATTGTATGTGGAGTCCAATTATATGGAAAAAACTTATCTTTGTTTCAAGTTTGTGCCTAAATTTTTATTGGTGATTGTAATCAATGCAGGAGGCGCACTTTACAAATGGAAAAGACGCAAAATTACAAAATCGAGTTATGTAGAATCAGGAGAAAGAAGAAAAAGAAGAAGAAAAACACTTTCATTGTGTGAAATGCGGTTTTCTCATTTTTGTACATGGCATAATGACATTAACGGTTTGGTATTCTTTTGGAGAGTAGACAAATTGACACATAATCAGGAACATAAATTGTATTACGTTTAAACTGACATTAATATAGTAGTGGATGTGATTGTTGACATCCTATAAGATAGTTCTCATTATTAGAAAAGATTCACATTTAATTTGTTTCATACATGTAGTAGCTGCTTTCCGAATTTCGATATTTGTTTTAAATTATTTCTACTATTTCTCGAAAATGTTTGATTTGCTTTTTTTGAATTGTTATTTATTCAAAATGTTCCATTAAAAAAGTTTCACATGTAGAATAGTAACATATAATGAAAAAAAAAATTATTGAAGCTTGACAATTGTAATCTAATTTTCCATAAATATGTGTCTGGTTTTTCAAAAATCATGTCAGAATTCCTACTATTTTCTAGCTAGAATTATGGTGCACTTAGATTATGTGAATTATTTCTATTATTTCTTGTAAATGCGGACTTTTCTATATTGAATTTCTATATATCAAAAGTCTCATGCAGAAGAGATTTCACATGCAAAATAGTAACAGGTGGTGCTTTCTTAGTGTATCAATGATCTATACCTGAAGCGCATTGATAACGTTGTTGGTTGACAAAACATTCTAGAAGTACAAAGCGTAAATGGTTGTGAGGGGAGGGAAAGAATTTATTTACATTGATACTATTAACTCACTTATTGTCATCAATCAAACCTTTTAGTGGTAAGTTGTGTATCAGTGATATGTGAATCTGTCCACGTAGGAGAAGAATAGTGATAAGATTTGGTCTATCAGATTAGCAAATGTTGCATGTGTTCTAGAAATATTTGATTTCAGAGAAATCATTTATTTATGCATAATAGAATTTGATTTAACAACAAAAATAATTAGGCTACCAACTAAAGGTACCCATATTTCTTGGACTTCAAAGACATTCAGGCACAAATTGAAGCTACTGATTTTGGATATGTGCTTAGATTTTTCAAAAGAAAATAGGTTTTTAGAATCACGGGTGGGTGGCTTGAAAATCATACCAGAGTTTGTTTCGCCAACTTCTGATTTTCCTTCTAATATTTCCTCTCTAGATATTACTTTGTTTAGAGAACCATTTAGAGAGTTATAATCATTGTGTGTCTATTTAATGGGCCAAGAAACTATGACTAGTGTCCCAATATCCTTTCTCTATGTGTTCCATTATTCATATAAAAAAAGTGTATTTGATTGGGTTGATCTTATTTAAAATGAATCATGTTTTCAGTTAGTGAATTTGTTCAAAAGTGGTATATTATTCATGATAGTGTATCTTATAACAATGCTCATGTCGAGTCATGCTTTTGATGAATTTCCACATAACCCTAATTTTAATTTCGATAAAGAACCAATGCATTATTGTTATCCCATATTGTGGATGCAGGAAGTTATTTCATTATTTTATCTAATTCAAGATATTTTTGTAAAGCAAGTTATTTGCATGATAAATGGACAAGAGCCCCATCAAATATCTGAAGAAGCATATATTTTCCTTTGGGGAAAATAGATACATGAAGAAAGAGGAAATAATATGGTTATTCAAGTTCATGGGTTTCGAGGTAAACCACTATTGCTTCCAAGAATTGTTATGGATAGATATTTTGTTGTCAAAGTCTACAGGAAATACTACAATTGGCAAATGAAAATTGAACAGAAAAAGAAAAAACAATTTATTTCTTTGTCATTTACCATTGGATGAGTAACTTTTAATAATGAAAGCCACCTTGTAGAGCTTGTGAAGTATTTGCATTGTTTTAATTTAGAAGTTGAAGGTTGGCGAGAGATTGATCCAAAAGGCCTATTTATTGCACTTCGAGGTGCATCAAATGTGAGATCTTGTTGAAAAGAGTTGCAAGTAAAGGAAAAACGAGTCATAATGCTCCAAGAAATAATAAAAAAGAAACAATGACTATTAGAGACATTGTTGAAGAAGCAAGTATAAGCATTGAAACAAAATGCAAACAAAAAGGCAGAAAACTTGTGCAATCTTCCGTTTGGATATCCAAAACTGCTTTGGCTTCACCTTCAAGTGAAATAAAATGAAAAGATGCGAAAGATGTAAAGCTAATTCACGGTTAGATATCATCTGTCGAAGATGAATTGGAAAAATAATATTATGGTCAATTAGGCTTTTTTATTAGGAATAAATAATATTATATTTATATTATTTATAATAGTAAAGATAAAAATTTATTACTGGTATTATATAGGGGTAATTGTTTGATATTAATGGGTGATAATGGTATTTTTCACCATTTTACCCTTATATAAGGGCATATTTTGATATTTTTATTAATTATTAACATAATGGTAATTAGATTAGTTTCTTTAATTAAAAATAATATCTAATTTTATAAATAATTAAAATGAAATAATGAATTTTATTATTAAATATATGAATAATGGGAATATAGATGTTAGAGGTCCATTTACAGTTACTGGTCAAAATAGCTGTTGGAATAGCATGCTGTCCCTATTTATGGCATCGCTCAGATTGGATCTTCAACTTGTCCTGACGATGAACCACACTAGTTGGTTCGAAACGAGTCGACAAATGGTTTCTTATGTGATTTTGCCGAAATTATTCTCTTAAACAAATAATAAGTTGTCAATGTGGAAACTGAAAGTCTGCTACCTGATTGGGTCAGTGTTGCTTTGAATGAAAATCGAAAAATAATGGAGTAAGTTTCCAAAGAATTTTCTATTTTCGATGATTGGTTTTCCACTTTTCATATGCAAAGTCTAACAGGGATGGTAAAATATTGAAAATTGAAAAAGTAAGGATGCATAGTAAAAAATTTATTGATAAAGTAAAATGAATGTTCATATGTCTAGAATTGCAGCCACAGGTGTTATGAGATTCCATGAAGCCACCGACAATGCGATTACAGTGTCTATTGAGAAACGGGAAGTGGAGAACCTAGTACTGAAAGAGACAATAGAAGAGATGGAAAATGCTTTAAATATGGATCCTTTGTTGATGATTCTAGTCCCAATACAAACTCTGTGATCTACAATTCCCACTACCAGCACATCTCATTGATCTATTAGAGATTTGCAACTGGTTAATGTAGTCAAATGTCATATTGTCACTAATATATACCAGAGGTTAGAAATCATTGAACAAGTATGGTAGGCAGTTTCTGATTTTCTATGGTTAGCACAACATATCAACTCATTTATTGATTTGGTGAGGAGTAATATTAACGAAGAGAGGCATTTCATTAACAATGACTTACTTTCTTTTTGTCAAAGGCTTAATTTGTTATCTAATCTGGACTAGAAAAATAGAGAACTTCCAAATGTTACTCAAATGAGGAAAATAAAAGTTGGATGGTCCAGAACAATCAATACACTAGAAAACATTATTTTTGAATTTGAGAGCATAAAGAATAGGCGAAGATATGTATTTCCAGAGACAACACAAATTGTTTAAGATCTAGATAGCCCATGCACCATACATAATTCTTAATTGATTACAAAAGATATGCTAACCTTTAAATTGGAAAATATAAAAGAGTCAATGGAAAAACAATTCGATGATATAAATGATTTTACTTCAAAATAAATTAGCAAATAGTTTGTTGGCTTTGTTAGTATTAATGACAAGAAGATTGTGTTAACTACTCAGTTACAAGAAGAGGCGATGGAGATCGAAAATCAGTTATCTGATCAACATGAAAGGCTAGATATTACAGTCAAACTAATGAAAGAATTCATTGAATCTAAGTTGAAGGAATTACTTCAACAGGCCATACATATGGAAGAAAGTTTATAGTGAAACAATTAGCATATATGCTTTCACATATTGTAATTGTCCTTAAATATTTTCATATTCATTTTTTGTTTACTAGATTTCAGTAATCGTGATTTCTTAATTTTATTAATGTCACATAGTCTGGTTTCAAAATGCAGTTCCTTGTTTTTTTTGTAGTTCCTTCTTTCCATATTATGGTTCATGTATTTGCTTTTCTTGAATGTAGGAGCATGTAGTTAAAGAGAATGATGCTAGAATAGCATAGTGAATGAGCCAATGAACTCAACCATTGAGCATTTTCATTACTGATATAGGTGATTCCCATTGAGAATCAGAGTTATTAATGCTTTGCATATGATCTTATATGCATTTTGTTTTGTTTATTTATTTTAATCATAGTTATGATGATTGAAATTTGAAACTTGATACATATCTTATTATTGCAATTGTATTTCTTAATGTTACATACTTATGCTTTGAGCACTTGTATTATGTCATTAATAGATATATGCCAACAAAATGAAACATGAAAATAGTTATATTTGCTATGAAACATAAATAATGTTGATTGTCTCCATATTTTAAATTTGTGTAGAGTATGATACTTTGGAAAGGGATTTTATTACGCTTTCCTAGTATCTTTGTATTGTAAATAATGTAAGTCGTTTATTATATTTTGAAATAAAATTGATATATAAATTTTATGTGATTTCAATTTATATTGGTTTTGTGTGGCACTACACAACCTTTAATGAATTAATTAGCAGTGGATATTTTGCAAATAGCTTTCCTTGTGTGATAAAATATCATTATGTTAGGAGATTTCATTCTACACAGAGAATTCATAAACAATAACCGAAAATTCTGTGACACAAATTACTTTCAGCACATTCTGCCATAATGTGGTAATGCACTATGCATAGTGAAAGCTTTTCATAAAGAGGTTTGTTGTCCCTCTACGGTCTGTACAGTGAAAACAATGATTGTCTCATTGCATAATTTAATCTTCTGCATCTTCACATTTCCCTACAATTCTAAGACATACTATTCAGCAAATACTTGTGTGAAGTGCAAAGTTATCGACAAAATCCATATGCAGAGGTAATAAAAAGTGCAAGAATGCTTCATACAATAAACCTTTCGAATCCACTTCTGTAATCTACACTAGATTCGTATTAACATTAGATTATTAGTAAACAAATATGAGCATTATACTATTAATAAACATCAACATTAGATGTGTTGCAGTCTCGAATTTGAATGGACTTTATCGTTTTATCGATTAAGTCAATTAGTAACATTTTATAAGTTAATAATAATATTTTAATGCTTTTAAAATCATAACGAAAGCTTTAAAGCTTTGCATTTGTGTTAATTTTAAAAATATACGTTAATGTTAATATTTCAATGTTTTGACAATTATGATTTTAGATTTAATATTTTAATGCTTTGAAATAATGCCAAGTCGGACAACACTGCCTCGTGATAACCATTTTTTTCTTATATATTGAATTGGGTTCCCAATGAAGCCTTATTGATATTGTGAATGAAATTGCTCACTTTCGAATTAAAAAGAAAAATATAAATACCTTTACTGTAATTATCAAGTGTGCTCAAAAGGAATAAGCAGCATATGAAGCATTTCTTGTGCGAACAAGTAGTGCGTAGAGCTTTTTGCAAAGTGAAATTTCCACTCAACTAAAGTTGCTCACAAGGTTTATTAAAATAATAAAATATAAAATTATCTTTTTTAATTATTATTTAGGAATGTACTTCGCAATTACGGAAGTAGTTGTGCATATGTGGTTTTGCGGAGCTGGATGTTTGAAGGAAGCATGTGCACATAACAAATGCATATGCTTAAAGATTTCACTGTGGCCAAAGCATTGTGAAAAAATTATTAAAATAATAAATGTACAAATATCTTTTTTAATTCTTATTTAGGAACCTATTTTGCAACGACTACTTCCTCCCCATGATATCCGAAACCCACATCAATTATTAAAAACTTCGAATGCCAATTACTGACTAAAGGATGTTACTGAGTACAAAAGTAGTTGTGTGGAGTTGGATGTCTGTGCGCAGAGGCTATGAGGAAAACAAATGACTGTGCGGAATGAAGGATTTGTGGAATTTCTGGGGAATGACGGAAGTGTGGAGGCATCGAGGCATCTTGTAGTTGTAATGTGTTTTCAACTCTTTTGGAGTTAGTGCATTTATAATTTGATATTAGTAGATTGTGCGAAGCGTGGAGGACTACACAATGATACTTGAAAACTTGGTTCACACTCTAGCGCAAAAATAATGCTTATTTTATTATTAATAGATTTTGTGGAGTGTGGAAGTGCATACAATGAAAGATTTAGAGTACATATGCATTTCTGTTATTTTGAAAGTATATGTTAGTATTAATATTTTTATGTTTTGGAAATGATGTTCCTATATATGATATCTTGAAATCTTCAATTTCATTCGAATACAAGATTAGTGGTTATTTTAATTAATAGATTATGTAAAGTGTGAAGGTCGTACAATGAAATCTTGAGAGATTTTTCCGCAAAATGCATTTTCTCTTACAATGCTCATGTGGGTGGGTTATATTTCTACACAGGAAAACACAAACTGAAGAAATAGAAGAAAGACATTATGGACACGTTAACTACTCACCTTATTAGCTAAATCTGCGAAAGTTTTAAATGCAAATATAGTATAAAATTAATTTCATCTGTGCGAATAAAGTTCCATATGCAACCTTGTTCTCTCGCACATACCAGGCGCTCTGTAGAGTCAAAGATTTGTACAATGAAACATAATAATATATTAGAAAAAAGTAGCTAATGATCTCATTAATTTGCTCTAATAGTATTTCCTGAAAATTTGCCAGATATTTAAAATATATTTTAGCGTATTGTGCTCTTGCAAAAAAAAGAAAAATAGACTTAGTCTCCATTACATATTATTAAAAAGCTCTAAATTTTTTTTTCCCACCTCGTGTTTAAAGTTTTTAAACAACGTGCAGAGCTTTGAATGTAAAGCATTGTGCAGAGATTTGCTTGTAAGGAGCTTTATGCATAATGAAAAGTCCACACAAGCAAAGCTCCGCACAAGTTTAGGAAATATTTTTAAGGTTTATTTCTTAGCGTCGATTAGGGAGCTAAGTAACAAACGACTATCACTCCTACATATTTCTATAGTGGTAATGGCATTATTGAAACTATAGTTTTAACATTTTACTAAAATCACAAAATTAATTATATTTACCATTTAATCATTTATTTGAAAGAATGTAAAAAAAATAAGCATCTAGGAGCACACGGTGTTGATTTTTTTCTTTACTTTAAAAGAAAGGCATTAAACTTAAAAATTCATGTTCAAAATCCATTGACTTTAGATTAATATTTTTATTATAGATTTTCCTATCTAGAAGTCCAACTTTGTTAATTATCTAATACACATGTTCAATATTTATATGATAAGGTGACAATAGAAACCACTAATTTTGGTTATGTTTTATGTAGACGCATTCATCAGGTGTTCATCATGCAATATTTTTAGCATACACAACACTAATACATGTTAAAATAGTTTTCGGTGGAGATGGTTACAAATAGAATCCCTGTGTTGGGTTGTATAGTATTGTTTTGGTAGTTTCACACTGTGAGGTATTATCATTTAGAGCGAAAGTGCAAAACGTGTAGCATTATTTAGAGGTAAATAGTGCATTTTTTTTAAACAAGCCTCCTCTCATATCTACCCACTTTCACCGACTTTCCTGGGGTAAACATGTGTTGAGGGGCTACTATGACATGACTCAACCTCCTATATAACCTTAAGGAAATGGATCTGACAAAACAAGACCTCACTAACTTATCTCAGGTGCTATAGTACCCCCAGGCACTAACCAACCATTCCAGGTGTCCATCCCCTGAGAAGACTTTGTTTTTCAGTGAGATAGACCCCCAATTTCTCCCATGAAAAGGCCTCCAAGTGTCTGTAACCCTCTAGTCCCTCCCACAAACCTACTTTTCAACAACTGTAGTCTCTTTCAAGTAGTTTTGTGACAGTGACTACAAGATTTAAGCCACTTTTTCAGAGCTAGGATCCAGACCCCTACCAGAACTTAATGAATCTTATAGATATGATAAATAACAAAGAGACAGATAATCTAACACAAAACTTACTCAAGGACTTGACCTAGCCTGGTCTAACCATGACAATCATTCTGTCAAACACATAGTGAACATGCAACCTACAGGTCATGAATGGATATCTGGACATAGAGATCTAAAACCTATATTAGGGTTACCAAGAAGGACTAATGAAATCTCATAATAGACGTAATAATACCAATTAGGTCATGCATTCATTAGCCCATCATTCATCAATTAAAAGGTGCTAAGAGACATACTTAAAATTGTCATAAAACCATGCTTATAACATACAAACAACCAAATAATTAACAATGATAGAAAAACAATTATATCCACATAATAACAAGTACATTTACTCATAAGGACAAGAGGAACTTAGCTCTTATTCACCATATGCAAAAACCAACCAATTCAGGGACTTCCATGTATCACCTGATCATAGATTGGGCTAAACCAAATATTTCTTTAAACCAAACACCCTTGTGCCATATTCCAAGCATGAATGTGGGATCTCACAAGATAAACCCATCCATAAACAACCAAGGGAATCTATAGGTCAAACCACTTCAACCCTCACATTATCGTGTTCTGACCTAAACCGGTCCCAATATCACAAAACCAAACTGAGCTTGGATGCCTTAGAATTCCTTCACCATCCCTTAAGGAATTTTCCTATATCCACCCACCTGTTGAGGGTTTCTCGAAGAAAACCATCTCCACCCCAAAGCCTTGGGATTTTTCTGAGACCACCTCACCCGGATCCAAAATCTCTTAGAAATCCAAATCTCAACCAAGAATGAATCCTATCACACTATGACTATCTGGAAATGGAAAGGCAAGGCTAAAACCACTGTCGAAACCCGGTAAAACCCATGCCAATGACAAAAAATGAACCAAATACACACATGCATATATCATGCATGCTAAAACTAGATAGGAAATAATACGTACAACATGTTCCCTACAACTATTCCCATTGAAGCCACTTGATCCGACCTTTCCTTGCTTGATCCTTGCTTTACTTTTCTTTCCTTGTCCTTCCTTTGCTTTCTTTCTTTCCTTCTCCTCTTGGTTCTCTTCTCCTCTCTCAAACTAATCCCAAAACTATACTAACAAAAGGTTTTGAACTAATCCTAAGAAGCCTTTTCATCAATGAGGCCTCTATTTTCTTCAATTTCCTCCTCACATGCAACCTATGACCTTTCACCTTCCTTTTCTCCTAATTTCCTTAATTTTCATAATAAAAGTCCAATTAATGCCTCTTTGCCTTTTCAAAACCTTTGTCATTTTTTTCCAATTTCCTCCTAGCCATAATAAACAACAAGTGATTCCCACTAGGATGTTTTTCCCAACATTCAACTTGGAATATGTGTCCCATGACCTTGGTCTTATTTTTCCTTTATCAACTTTATTACATGAACTATTAAAATAGGGTTGTTATAAACCCCTCCCCCTTAGGGGAACACCATCCTCCATATTTTATGGCACCTACAACTAGAAAAACCATTGAAAAGAAAAACATACTTCTCATGGAGCTTTCTAACTTAGCTCATTGTAGTATTTACAATGAAAAACCTGTTGAAAAGAAAACCAACATGAAAAACAAGAAAAAATAACACCCATATCGCTTATTGGATATTTATAACACAACTCATTGCAGTATTTACATACATATACATATATACATATACCAAAATTTCTTTTCCTCAACCAACAAATAATGAAGGATACATAGTCTGCATTTGATCATCCATCTCCCATGTAGCTTCGTTGGGCCCAAAGTGCTTCCATTGCACTTTAATTTGCTCAATTTCTCTATCTGGAGCATGACTTGTTTTCGTTGCAATATGCACTGAGGTTTTGGCTAGAATTCTCCTTCTGGCTCCACCTGTAATACAGACCAATAAATAACATGATCAACATCCTTTTTTAACCAATGAAACATGGAAAACATCATGGACTTTCACAGTCAGAGGTAGTGCAAGTTTGTAGGCCACTGGTCCAATCCTCTCGAGGATACTCGAAAGGCCCGCATTACCAAGGTGCCAACTTCACACATGATCCAATCCTCGAGAGCTCTTCTTAGGCTTAATGCACAAATACACATGCTCCCCAACCTAAAACTCATTAAATGCCCTTTGTTGGTCTGCATAACTCTTCTTCCTATCTTGTGCTGCCTTTAATAATTCCTCTTTCTAACTTGCATTTCCTCTTCCATCTCTACCAACATGCTAGGCCCTATAAGTACCCTATCCACTGGATCACTCCAGCTGATTGGAGTATTGCAACTCTTCCCATAGAGTGCCTCAAACGGAATCATCCTCAATGACTCCTAATAACCATTGTTTTAAGCAAATTCAACTAGTGGAAGATACTCTTCCCACTCTCGCTACTGATGCATAACACACATTGTCAACATATCCTCCAGTATCATGTTAATGTTCTCTGTCTATCCATTTGTATGTGGATGATAAGTTGTGTTGAAGGCCAATTTTGTACCCAAACCTGCAAATAATGCCTCCCAAAAGCTGGAAGTGAACTTATCATCTCTATTTGATAAAATCTCCTTCGGAACACCATGCAATCTCATTATCTCTTTGATGAAGACATGTTCCACATCACTAGCTGAATATGTAGACTTCATTAGAACGAAGTGTGCTAACTTTCTCAAACTATCAATCACAACCATGATGGAATCATGTTGCTTCAATATCCTTGGAAAACCTATAATGAAATTCATGGAAATGACCTCCCATTTCCACTTTGGAATCAAAATAGGCTATATAAAACTAGTTGGGTGCTTACACTCATATTTCACCTACTGAAAATCGAATCATCTAACAACAAACTCTGCCACTTCCTTCTTCAGATTTGGCCAATAGTAGAACTTCTTCACCGTTGTCAATGTTTTATGATATTCTAGGTGACCTAAATATGGCTTGACATGAAACTCCCTCAAGATAATATTCTTGGGCTCACTGTCATCCGACACATAAATCATGTCCCTGAATCTGACCAAGCCATATGTTATGAGATGATAGTCCACATCCTGATTACCTATACCCTTTTTTAACCTATGCCTAATTTGTTGGTACTTGTCATCCTATTGTCATGCCTGTAACATATGATCATGTAAATCTATCCCATATGAACTCATATATGTTATGTGATTTACCTATACTCTTCTACTAAGAGCATCAACAACCCTATTATCCTTTCCTTTAATGTATCAAATATTGAATTCAAACTCACTAAGGGTAGTCAACCATCTATCTTTCTTGACATTCAGATTTGGTTGGTCAAATAGGTACCTCATCCCACTGTGATCACTCATCAATACAATGAAACCTCCTGCCAAGAAGATAGTGCCTCTACATCTTCAATGCATGAATGATCATTGTTGGTTGCTAAATTTGCCTATCTTTTACCCGCATTTTTATCCCTTTCATGTACTCATTTAATGTTCTTGTTGGTCGATTTGTATTCTAAGAAGCAAAGGTGTACCTATTTTCATGTCTTTGTGAATTATTAATCGATGAAGCATAGTCACAGGGGATTATTGCCTAAAGTGACTTACTAACTTAAGTTTCCTTGCAGACTCAAAGGAATGATGATCAAGACCATGATTCAACGTATGATAAGTATCGAGTTGGCAACATTATCTTTGGATATCAGTTGCAATGGTGGTTCAACTTATCGACCAACACAAGTGTTATATTTATATTATGTTGTATCTTGATAATCACTATGTATTTTTAGGTAGACAGCTATCGTAATCTTAGGAATTGTCAGTTGTTAAATGAAATGTATAAGTAGTGTTACGAGGTTGGGAAATCCACCACAAAGAGATACACGATAATTATGAGTTGTAACAGTTGACCTCTATAATGTTATTTTGATTAATGTAATTTATGGTCTTCTAAGCATTTCATAGTTCTTGATCTTGCCACAGCCCTGATCAGGGAGTTGGGCCCACTCTTCTGACCAAGCACTATTGGATTAGTTGTGTGCGTAGGTTTATTTATGTTTCATTATATAATTGTTGTGTAATTATTTATTAGTGTGTTGATGTGAGTCTTAAATTGCTATTACTATGATTTTTGTTACAATTATTACTTGTTATTACACATTGCTATGCTTATGATTGAATGTTCAATGTTGGGTAGGGAAACTATGGGTTGCATATACCTTGCATGATAGCCTTGAAATAACCAAGTGAGCCCCGGGTTGATAATTAATGTGCAATTGGGTGAATTGTATGATTCATATTTGAACACCAACATTTTGGCATCGTTTTCGGGGAGAATATCGAAGGCATAAAAGTACAAATAGTAATAACCATAAGACAACTCTCTTGTCCTAGGGAGGGAAGATTTTTCACCCTGCTCCAGGTCTTGAGCATTAGATTGTTTTGTTTCTTTTATAAGAACCACTCTCTCATCTTGGGAAGGAAAGTTTTTTCATCCTGTTTTACGTACTAAGCTTAGATTTTGTGGTTGGATTGTTTTCCTTCTTTTGCTTTCCTTTTAAGGGCCACTCTCTTGTCCTAGGGAGGGAATTTTTTACCCTTATTCAGGTCTTGAGCTTTCGATTTTCTTGAATTTTTTCCTTTTATTTTATGATTGCATGAACAGAGATACAAATAAAAGGGGTAGAGGAAGACCCCCAAAAAGAGGAAGGAGAGATATAGGCAGAATTACCTACATCCAAGAAATCATTTCAAAAGTTGAGTCAGGAGCTTCGTTGTGAGCTGCTATTAGGGTGAGAGCTCATACAAGATCTGGTGGGCAATCATTTTCACAACCAGAACCTCCCCCACTAACAAAAGCACAATTTGATGAAGAAGAAGTAGCAAGTAGAGGATCAGAGGAACTGAACATTGTGAGTTTAGAAGAAGAAGACTTGAGTGAATTCTCTGCGCCATTTGATGAGGGAAGTGTTGTCAAACAACCTCAACTGCGCAACAAAACCTATTTAGATTCTAAGCGAATATTGGATGATATTCATGCCTCCTACAACTTCTTCGATTGAGTTCCCAATTGGAGATATCAGGGGTGATGCGCCTATTAAACCTATTTCTTTGACATCATTACCTATCTCCCATGGTCTTTCTTTTGAAGACAAGGACACATTGTTGTTTGAATTCAACATTGTTTGATGAGGGTATGATTGTATTTCTGATGCCCAAAAATTGAAGATATTCCCCACCACTTTAAAGGGAACATCTTTGAGATGGTTCATGGCTTTAGGGGGAAGATCTATTACTACATGGGATGATATGAAGACGATTTTCCTCGAAAAATATCAAGACTACTGCAAATCCTGAGATGTTAAGGAAGAAATATTTAAGATTATGTAGAAAGAGGATGAGAACATGGAGTACTTTGTGGAATGTTTCAAATATAGTTTGGAGAGATTAGGCCATAGTGATCTAGATAAGGACATCTTGAAGATAATTTTTCTCCGGGCACTAAGAGAGGAATATTTGGAACTTTGAAACGTAGTAGGAAAGGGAGATATATCAAAGGAAGAATTCGACACCCTCGGAGAATTGTGCATTAAGTGTTCACGTGGGGCAGAAAGGCATAAATCAGGGATTCGAACCCTCAAGAAATATAGTGGTGGAGTTACGAAAGTATAAATTGGAAACTTGATGGACAAATTGAGGACTGATATCTTGAGCACACTGTCCTCGGAGCTGGATGTTTTACAGGAGAAATAGAAGCAGATGGAAGCATAGAAGGCTATGCCCATTTTCTGCCCTCAATGTAGGAGGAAGCACTCGTTGAAGGAATATCCACTGAATATTGTAGAGACCTGTGCGATATGGGAGCAGATTCATTCCACTAATACTTGTCCATCTCTTCCTGGGTTAAAGGAAATTTTTCAGGGAGCAAATGAAGAGATAGATCAGATGTACTTCATGGGATCAAGGAAACCATGGCAACCACGGCCATACAATATGAATCAAGGTATACCTCAGGAGCCCTCTTAGTATTTTAATAATTTGAATTTTGGGCCTCAGTCTGTAACTTTTTCACCTTGATGGTCGTAATCTCGTCAATATCCAATGCCCTGGCAACCATGGTTCCCTCAATCTGATCCAACCCCTTCATGGTCCCAGAATTGGCATGGACCTCCTCCTCCTTTATGATAGTTCTCCAAACCTATGCCACAACAACAATTACAATTACCTTCTAATGCCTCCACCAATAATCCTCCTCTTCATCCACAACTGCCTTCTCAATCCAACCCAAATCCAAACAATACGGGGGCTCAACAAGTTGAGACACTCAACATTCCTGCATATAGTATTGCCACTGTGGAATGTAATGAATTAAATCTTTGGTCTGATCAGGTGGTAAATACTCATACTTCACCAATAATTGTTGAACATACAGATGATGAAGTCTCAAACCAAAACCTAGGAATTCTGCTGGAACAACTGGGGATGAGTCAGCGTAAACGCCTATGGAAAAACAACCCCCTTCTCAAATAATTGTTACTAGAGGATGTCAGATTGGTCCACCTTATCCTGGGAGACTATCCTTGAGTAAACAGAGTCCTCCTTCTGAATTTGACTTTTTAGGGGAATTGCAAAATTTATATGTCAAAATCCCATTACTCCAGGTTATGAGGGATGTACCGATTTATGACAAAATGATCAAATAATATTTCTCTAAGAAACCTGGAAGAAAACCAAAGGATCCACTCACTATTCATGTTATGGGAAAATTATCAGTGATAATGTTGGGGAAGCCTACACCTGTTTAATACGAGGATCCAGGGAACCCGATTCTTGCAGTACAGATTAATGGGGATGGTATCCCAAATGTTCTGGTAGACTTGAGGACAACAATTAATGTCATAATTCTGCAACTGTGGTTATCTTGGTCCTACAAAACCTTAAACCAACTCCCATAGTCCTAGAAATGGCAGATCCATATACTATAAGATCGGTAGGGAAGTTGGAAGATATAACCATTTCAATAGACTCATGGCAGTACCCTGTCGATATTTTGGTATTACATACCCAATCCCCAGACAGTGGGCATCCTTTGATTTTAAAAAAACCATGGCTTGCGACTAGAGACACTTACATTGGGTGTTGATCATGAAATATGGTAATATCTAATGGGCTAGCTACAAAGAATCTTATCCTTTATCCCCTTGCAAAACCGACTTCACTAGATAAACTAGGATTTACCTTAATACAAACATCTCTACCTACAAAAAGGCCTGAACCAGAAAATGAAGAAACTAGACCAATTCTTACCATTGGTGAGGTCCTCTATGTTCAAGATGAAATAGAGGATGATTCCATTAGTACCTTTATCAGCAACCCCAATTCTATTTCTAATTCAACTTGCCAGCTATTAAAATATGTTATGAGTTGCAATGCTCAAGAATCCATATAAACATAGACAAATTATGAAAAGGGACTTGATGGAGTTTTATTTTTCTTCTCTTTTTCAAACTCTCTAAATATGAAAAATACATTGAGTTACTCTTCTTTCGGACTCGTAAATATTAAATGACGAAGGACTCATCACCATGACGAGACTGATTTCCTCCTTCCTAGGGCTCGTAAAACTTACTAGGATGGATTCATTCAAAGAATGAACTTATACAACAAGCATATGATATCCCCTTCAATATTGTGATTAAAAATAATTGGGGTACTCGCTAGAAATAGTGGAGAAAATTAAAGTGAAACATCTCTTCTATAGGCAGCATGTCACTCTTGAACATGACACTCATCTGTTTCTCATGTCGAGTTTGGGATATCCTCACTCAGTCACTTGTCCTTTTGGGTTTGGGTGATCCATTTTGCCTCTCATCTGACTATTCCACTTCATCGTCATGACCCTTTGTCCTATGTTGAGTCAAATGTTGCCACACTTTGGAGTCGTGTTGCCAATATGTTCAAGAGAAGTCTTATATGTAGTTTACTACCTATACATTGTCTGACCTTTTTCCATAGTCTTGGATCATACTCATTTATTGCACTTTATTCCTTATTTCCTGTCGATGATGAGGGAATCATTATGGCCCTCCTTCGATAGATCATTTCTAGTTGAATTAAGCTCATTATGGCCCTCCTTTGACAGGTCATTTCCTTATTTTGAAAATAAAAGTGAAATGATTTCTTCATTTAAGTATTTTTGAAACGATTTTTATTCGAAATAAATAAATAAATAAATAAAATTTCATTTTAGTTCTTTTGAAATCCATTTCCCTTTGCTTATGCATTAGTTTGCATATTGAATTAAAGTGAAAGAAAAAAGAACAAAAATATTAGTGCATCTTAGTCAAAGAAAAGTGATTTTTGTTTCTCATAAGATTGCATTTGTTAGTGAAAGTGAAAGAGTAGTTTTCATTTTTACATCTTGCATTGGAAAAGTTAGGGAGATATGTTTTAGTGTGTTTTTCTTGATTGGTGCATTTTTTTGCTTGTCTCTCTTCCCTCATTATTTTAGCCTTCATCAAATGAAAAGATTTCATTTTTCTCATTTAACTACATTATAGGAATTCAGGTGACATCATTGAGCCATAAAATTGAAACCTAATTCAAGATAAACTTAAAATTTACCTCAATTAACCTAGGAGCATTTGTAACCTAACGTAAATATTTATAGGTCTAGGATAGAGATGTGTTCCTCCATCTTCAAACATAGCAACTTTCATTAATTTTCTGCATTGTATCCCGGGGGTGAAATCCTGTTCTAGTACGGAAGTATATCGAAGGTTCTCTTGTACTTTTGAGTATATCGGAGGCACTTCAGTATGGAAAGTATATGGGAATGCTCTCACTGAATGGTTATGCATTAGATAGTGCTAACACGGACTTGTGCTTTTCGTACCATTGAGTATATATTGGGAGAACCCATTAGGTTGATATCCTTTAGCCACAGGTAACCAAGTCAGTCGCCTTGTAAATGTGATACACCGAACACAACATTCAGAGAGATTGGCCATCGTACGTTAAGTCCTTAGTTTCGACTAAGGTGTATATAGCAGTTCACGAATACTTGGTAAACCTTTTTTCCTATATTACCCCTCTTTTATTTATTTTTGTTAAAGTTCTAAAATAAATTAATTGACTGTGGAAAAACATCCTTCCTGTGGAAATACTCCTTAGTAGATCTTAGGTTGATACCAATGGCAACATTTCCTCAGTCTACCAGTCAAGGAAACCCCTATGATGGGAATCCTAGTCCTTTTCCTTCTTTTGGAAATACTGGTGCTTCTTATATGGCAATGTTGTCCCTTCCTTGATTGATTATTGGTCTGCTAGTTTGGTTATTTTCAGCCTCGGTGATTCCGAGTTTCCAAACTGCTTTTCAACTGAGTTCTCCTCCACATGAACAACATAAACCTCACGTTGATCCTAAATTTGAACCCTCACCTTCTTCACCTCATTCTTCATCTTCGCTTGGTGAAAGTCTGGATTCTAGTAATCAGGAAGCTAATGCAAAAAATTATTGTTATTAATGAAACTGATGTAGAAAAATCTCCCAATCAGCCCCAAAAAGTAAAATTCCCTTGCATGTTCTGTAAGGGTTACCATCTTCTTCATAATTGTCTTGGTATTCCCAAGATATTAGAAGTGTGGTCCACAGGTCCACATTGACCTTTTTCATGAACCTCTGGAGATCATGTTAGCGATAAACCTTCAACTAGTGACAATAATGTCCATGGGAAAAAGGGAAAAGTCAAATTTCCCTGTAATTTGTGTGAAGGTAATCATCCCATTCATATTTTTCCTCTTATGGATGAAGCTTCCGAAGTTGCAAAACCTTATGGCTTCCCAACCTTGTCTTCCAGTTGGTTGTCGGAAGCTTTTCCCTGATCCTTGACTGGTTGATCAACTAATTGATCAAAATTCATCTTTGGTCAACCCTGCCCTCTCTGAAAGTGAGTCTCGTGAGTCAGTTCTTGACCAACCATTGGTTGAGAAATTGGTAGACTTGGCTCCACCTTTAGTTAATTGTACCTTTCCAGTAGAGATTGAACCTCTTACTGCTCAGGTTCTTTTGGTTTATTCAGTTTCAAATGAACTAGATGGAAATCCTCTCATTACTGAGGTGCATGAGAGCATTTCTCTTGTTCCCACAGAGCAAGAGGGAAACTCTCACATTCCTACGACACCCATTTCAAGTATTTTAGTCACTTCTTTTGATTGGATTCAACTGGTAGGATATCGTCTTCCGCCTTATGTTCCTTTCCAGGTTACAATTCATGCTTACAATATGGAAATACCTAGCACAGTCATAGATGAGGATGCATATATTGTAATTCTATCTTCAACTTCTTGGAAATATTTAGGTTCTCCTCAACTTGTACCTGTCACCTTGAATCTGTTAGCTTTTAACAGAGGAATGAGTCAACTGTTAGGAATCCTTCCTAAGTTACCTATTACTTTGGGAGGAAAGATTGTCTATATAGGCATGATGGTTGTCCAAGAACTGTTTGATTTTAATCTACTCCTTGGTCATGACTATGTTTACTTCATGGGAGCTCTTGTCTCCTCCCTCCTCCCTCTTTCGAGTGATGTGTTTCCCGCATGAAGGAAGAATTGTGATCATTAATCAACTTACATTCATTGGACTTGAATAAACTCCCAATCAACCATCATCCCTAAATGGTTCTTATATGCAAATGGTATCATCCCCTCCACAATTTAATTACATGGCCACCTATTCCATGCCCGCATCCACTGATGATCTAGTAGGTGATGTAGTACACCATGTATTGGGGGCATTGAAGCCCCATTTTTCATTTGGATCCCTAGACATGTATCCTTTCCATAGTGCTTTTCTCCCATAAGATGAGAACCCCTTGGAATCCATAGCCTCTTTTGGTTTATGATCAAGGGTTTGGAGCAGATAACCTTGTCTTGTGTCAAGCTCCTTAAAAAAAGAAATAAGGACCATGAGGATAGTTCTTTTACTATGTCAACCTCATTAAAAAATGAAATATGTATCCATGAGCATATTTCTTTTACTTATGTCAAGCTCGTTAAAAATGAAACAAGGTGTCATCGCCATGGTTCTTTTCCTGTGTCAAGATCATTAAAAAGTGAAACAAATCCCCTTCCAATTTGAGTCTTTGATTATATCTCATAAAATCCTAGTCGATTATTTCACTTGATATCATAAGTGAACCTTCATTCCATTCACCTGTTCGTAACTAGTAGTATGCTTAAGTGAATGAAATGAAGCTTGGGGGGCATGTACCTCGAATTGAGTCTTTATGTCGGGGGAACGCAAAATTATCTCAAGAATATTTTATCTTCATTTCAAGATTGTATAAAAATGAAACCAAATCTCAAGCATAGTTTGTTTCTATTTCAAGCTTGTGCAAAAATGAAACCAAATCCAAGCATAGTTTTTTCTCATGTTTCAATCTTGTGAAAAAATGAAACCATTTTCAAGCATCCTCAAGCATTTCTTCCCATGTTTCAAGCTTATGTAAAAAATAAACCATTTCCCTTTTTACCTCTCGTGATTGCCTTTTTATCAGCCTATTTTTGCTAGATGAGCCTTGGTTTTTTCCTTTCGATTGTCACCATCTCTTTGGCCGATCATACGCTTTCACTTGGTTGTTTTACGATTGCCTCGGAAAAATCTGCAATGAGTGGTCTTATTAGCCAGCTTCTTGACCTTTACATGTTTTGAGTAGTTCCATCATCACTAGACCCAGTTTTTATCCCTTTATACCGCTCGTTCCAGGCTCCAGGCGGAGTCATCTTTAAGCTCTTTTATGACTCTCGAAAGATGAAAAGATAATCAAGTACTTGTCTTTTCGAACTCGTTAAATGACATGAATTGGCATCATCTCAGTATACGTTACCAATTTTTTGGGCTGGGATTGACTATTTACGAAAAGGGAACACCTTGGTCGACATGGTCAAGAGGTTCTCTCGAATGTTATTTTCTACCTTTTCAGGTTCGAGAGACAAATTACAAAAAGGGACCTAATGGAGTTTTATTTTTCGCCTCTTTTTCAAACTCTCTAAATATGAAAAATACACTGAGTTACTCTTCCGTCAAACTCGTAAAAATTAAATGATGAAAGACTCGTCACCATGATGAGACCGAGTTCCTCCTTCCCAGGGCTCGTAAAGCTTACTAGGATGGATTCAATCGAAGAATGAAATTATACGATAAACATATTCTATCCCCTTCAAGCTTGTGATTAAAAATAATTTGGGTACTCGCTAGAAATAGTGGGGAAAAATGAAAGTGAAACATCTCTTGTATAGGCAACATGTCGCTCTTAAGCATGAAACTCATGTTTCTCATGTCGGGTTTGGGATATCCTCACTCAGTCATTTGTCCTTCCGAGTTTGGGTAATCCATTTTTCCTCTCATCTAACTATTCCACTTTGCCATCATGACCCTTGGTCCTATGTTGAGTCAAATGTTGCCACACTCTGGATTCGTGTCACTGATATGTCCAAGAGAAGTCCTATCTATAGTTTACTACCTATACATTTCCTGACCTTTTGCTATAGTCCTAGATCATACTTGTTTATTCCACTTTATTCCTTGTTTCGTGTCGATGATGAGGGAATCATTATGGCCCTCCTTCGAATGGTCATTTCTTGTTGTCTTCATATCAATATCTAGGAAGATGACTTAGAAACTCCCTTTCAGTACCTTAGAGCTTGCATGCCTTAGTGGCAAGTTCTTCACATTCAATGACAAGTTTTCATCATTGGCCTTCGATCGAATGATTCCATGAGAGTTTGACTTCAGCTTCATTTTCACATTCATGGATTGCATTGTCATACCATGAGATCCATTATCATTATTGGTGGTTTCTCTTGTGCCTGTTAACTGTCCACATCATTGGCTGGTAATCAGGTGGTTTTCTAGCAAGTTCGACTTTGACACATTCATTCACATGTTCGAATTCGTACTTTGATCAGGTTGGGATGGAGCGCAAGACCTTGAGTTTTTTCTGATATAACTTATGTTGTGTGGAGTTATGTATTATTCATGAGTATATACATGTTTCCTATATACGGATGGTCATGACCATATCATGGGACCTTATATCTATGATGATGATGATCCTTCTATATTAGGTGGCCGCATCCATAGCTTAGATCTTCGACTTCCAGACGATCCTTTTTCATTCGGGTGGTTGCGTGCATAGAGTGGATCTTTTCACATGGTCCTTTCTATCTAGATGGTTGCGTCCACATCTTGGATTCATGTTTTGATATTAGATATGTATATGTATATGTGTCCTTGATTTGCAAGTCTCCTAATGATGTTTGTTCTCATCCTTGTGAATTCTCGTAAATCATCTCAACCATCACTCCCTGTTCTTCCTTCATGCTTTAGGGGGCATCTGTTACACAATATTTTGTCACACCTCCTACACTTCCCTGTGTCATACCTTGGAGTACCCAAAACTTGGCAATTATGCAAGGTACCCATCCTGATATGTAGTCTAGATCCTCCCTGAAGAACTAATGAAAACATGCCTTAAGCTTTCCTTGAAGAAGTGAGATCGAAACCCTAATTTATGGGTTAGCGCAAATGCAACAATGACTACTCGTGCTGATGGCGAGTTGTACCATACTAGCCTCATGCTACCAGTGTAGTTTTTACTTGGATACTTGTGTTTATCCCTAAAAGGAAAGTTTACCCAAATAGGACAAGAAGCTTCGTGATCTAGAGGCTTCCAAAACAATGAGATGGAGGTTGTTCGTTGTGGATGTGGTCGAATTCTCCCAATATTTCTCTTTGATCTTATCCCTATGAGCTTTATCCTTAAGATGAGGACCTTCCCCCATATTTGGTGAGATCCTAACTCCCTCTCCCTGCCTATTTATTCATCCTCTCCCATTCCCAAATGGTTGGTCTCCGATTATTTGCACCCTTATGCTGAGATAGTGCCTACATGCTATTCACTTTGGCTTGGAGAGCTTGAGCTTGGAGTTGGACATTCACCCAAGGAGGGCTTACTAACATCAAGGCCTAGGTTGTATGCTTCCTCTTTTATTCATTAATATATACAACTATTGGTTCACTTTCGATAAATGCTTGTGTCAATGCTTCATTTATCTTCATGCTCCTTGATCTTTTAAGTGGATTACATTCGATTATGCTTGTTGCACTTTTATGCTGTGTTGTGTCTTTGGACCCTTTTGCAGGTATTCAAAAGTTGTGAGCAGTAAGGATTGAGCTTGAGGAGAAATCGATCAATATCTTCAACAAAAGAGTGCATTATAACATCAGGACGAGGTAGGTCTCCTTCCTCTTCTCCCATTTCGATTGTAATTTAGGAAAGTGTATTGTAGATTGTCTCGTTTGTTGCTAGACCCACTCATTGGGAAATAGGGATCATCTCTGTCCGCAAAGAGGATTTACCTAGACAACACTCAAACTTCTTATTCAAAGAAATTTTGCACAGTACGAAGCCTAAAGAGATAGTTTCAAATGAAGGGGCGTAGTTCACATCACATCTGATAGCAGGAGTTATGAAGAAGTATGGAATCAATCACAAGGTGACATCTCCATAGAATCCTCAGGTAAATGGTAAAGTCGAGAGTATGAATAAAGTGTTGGAGAATATCCTTACGATGACTGTAGCAAATTATTGCCGAAATTAGGCCTAAAAGCTTCTTGAGGCACTTTGGGTGTATAGAACAAGATGGTGGTACACAAACAAGACTTTCACCATATAAGCTTGTATATGGGAAATTCCCTTTGTTTCCAGTGGAATTCGAAATTAAGATGCTAAGGAAAACCCTTGAAGTAGGTTTGGATCTTTCAAAAGCCCATAAACAATGACTGGAACAATTAAATGAGTTGGATGAAATTCGTTTGACAATTTTCCAAAACACTACTGCGATTCAACAACAACGAACTAAATGGCATGATAAATTCATCAATAAAAAGGTTTTCCAAAGAGGAGATTGGGTGTTGCTCTACAACTCTTGGTTCAAATATTTTAAGGGAAAACTCTGCTCTGCATGGATGGGACCATATGAAGTTGACACGGTGTTTGATAACGGGACTGTTAGACCTGTAACAATCGATGAGGCACATGCTCCCTTGATTGTAAATGGACATCGCCTCAGATTGTATCACCATTCATCTTCTAAAGAACCATTTATTAAACATCTCTCTGATAATTCTGGTTTTGAAAATGTTAGTGTAGAGAACTAATCTTCCTTTGCACCTCATGTTTAATTAAAAAAAAAATACATACATATATATAAAATATATCTAATAAAATGTTGTTACTACTCTATAATTATTTTTCTTGCAGGTACTTCACTAGTGTTGCTACTCCACTGGTGTTGTTACTCCCTCGGTGTTGTTACTCTATAGATGATGATTTCATTTAAGTACTTCACTCGTGAGTTGTGTTGTTACTCCTCTGATGTTGTTACCCCTCTAGTGTTGTTACTCCGTTTGTGGTGATTCCATCTAAGTACTTCACTGGTGTTGTTACTCCATTCATCATGATTCTATTTAAGTACTTCACTAGTGTTGTTACTCCTTCGATGTTGTTACTATGTTCGTCGTGATTCCATCTAAGTACTTCACTGGTGTTGTTACTCTTCCGGTGTTGTTACTCCTCCAGCGTTGTTACTCCTCTGGTGTTGTTACTCTATTTGTAGTGATTTGGTCTAAGTACTCATCTGATGTTGTTACTCCTCCAATGTTGTCACTCCGTCAAGTTAAGTCACCAGGTATGCCCCCAACCGACTTCATGGATTTTATTGATATTTCACCTGTGACATGACTAGACATGACCATGGATGGTCATCCCTTAGTTGGGAAGAGGTATCATATTTAATGTTAAAGATGTTGTATTTAATAGCAATGATGATCTGTCATTATCATTGTTGAACCTCGTGCCAACTCGTACATTCCATGATCATTATTCTAATCCCCACTATACCTTGCACATTTATCGATATGCATTGGAACTTGAACCACATATGATTGCATTGAATTATGGTCCTTTCCAATGTGTTGCAATAATTTCCATTATTACCACGATCTACCATGGATTTTCCCCATAATGTTTGCCTGTATTTCCCTATCATCGCATCCTTTTCCACCGCAATCCCTGTCATTGCAATTTTATCGGCTAACACTCTCCTCAACGGTTTTGTTGCTACTCCAAGTGTTGGTACATAGAAACTAGCAAAATGGGTGGGAAATCTATTAGGCACAAACCGGAAGACATAGCACAAATATGGCACCATCCAAATGTATGGAAAGTTTTTCAAAATGCAGGATGGAACACCTATTTTGAGAGGTCACAGTGATTCGATGAAGCCATTACAGTCGAATTTGCATTGAATTTGGTCAGGAATTATTCCAGAGTCTGTGGGATGGACATTTCCATCACCGAAGAAATTATCTTGACTATTAGCGAATTTCCGCAAGGAAGGCATAAATGGTTCACCCGAAAATCGCCCTTACCAGAATTTCTGAAATTATTCTTGCAGGCAGGAGAAACCATGGTTCTGAAGGGAAGGGGATACGATAGGAAATCCTTGCCACATCCATGGACCAAGGTCGCATACTTCTTTATGCGATACATTACTTGTGAAGTTCATCTCTCTACCTTATTCAAATACAATTTTAAACTTCTTTCATGCCTTTGGTTCCATCAGGTGCATTCTTTGTATATGTCATATTTCTTATGGAATAAACTTCAGTTAATGACATGGTTTTCTCATCAGTCACACCAAGCGTTGGTGGTCCTCACAAACCATGGGCTTGTCAGGATTCTTGTGGTGCATGCCTTATCACAAACTTTTGTGGCTTGGCCACAATTCATTCAATTAGCAGAAGAGTAACTTGCGGCCATGATGTCGGCAAGAGAGGAATAAGAATTAGTGGCAGAGGAAGAAGCGACAGACGATGTTGTTACACAAGAACCAACATCGGCTGTCAAACAATTGGAGGAATTGGTGATGGAACAAGCTATAGCAGAATTGCCAACAGAGGAAGGGATTGTAGGCGATGTTGTTACACAACAAACAACATGGACTGCTAACGTGGAAGCAGAAGAAATGGAGGCAGAAGGGAGTGCAGGAAATGTTGTTACAAAAGTACCAACATCGACTTTCGACCTAGAAGCAAGAGCAATGGAAGTGGAAGGAAGCACAGGTGACGCTGTTACACAAGAACCAACATCAACAGCAAAATTGATGGAAGAATTTCCTGTAGTGGAAGAAACTGCAGGCGGCGCTGTTACACAAGAACCAGCTTCGCCTGCCAAAGTGGTGGAGGAACCGGTGGAAGAAATAGGAGTTGTAGTCGATGTTAATACATAATAACTAGTGTCGATTGCTGCATAAGCGACCAAAATAGAAGAACAAGTGGCATAAGAAGCACAGAAAGAAAAGGAGAAGGAGAGTGCATAACATCCAGTAGATAAAGGGGAAGCAGAAATAATGGAAGAACTTGAAGCAACAGGTGCTAAAAGGATGAATATTGAGGAGGATATCCCTCGTTCTCCTCTTTCCACCTCCCTACCAAGAGGGGCAAGAAAATTTTTCTCCCTTAGACCCTCGGTGAAAGAAATGATCTCTCCCCTGATACTAGGATTTGTAGAGACAACTACGAGCACCATCGTCGACACTGTCACATAAGAGCCAGTATCGACTCATGGAAAAATTGGGAAAGTTGAAGAATTGGTGGTCGACATTGTTACACAATAACCAGTGTTGACCGAAGGGAAAGTTGAAGATATTTTTGCTGATGTTGTTTCCGCAAAGACGTTGGAAAAAAATGTTGTTTTTGGTACCAACTCACGAGGGACAAAACCAATTTCTAAGCAAATGTAAGAAGATGATTGGGAAACAGAGCAGCCATAGGAAAAGGGTGTTGAAAATAATACTTTGCAAGGACCTGCGGTGGCTCTGGATCCATTCAGGGAAGATATGGAGGTTCCAAGACCTGTGTAAGAATATGTTGGGGTCGTCCCTCGAGTTGTGGAGTAGACAGAATAAATAAGGGTGAAACATGAGCCGTTTGATGAGTTCACTGATGTCAATCCACCAAATCCAACATCGGTCCTGAGACCAATGGAGGAGGTCGTTATCAAACAGGAATTCATTGAACATTGTGCAAAGAGAAGGGCCCCCATCAAGGAAAGGTATCGGTCACAGTTTAAGGAGAATATGCAATTAAAAATTGAAATTATTAAGCTAAGGAAGCAAGTGTTACTCTTACTAAGACGGGTGAGTATGCATAGAGGAATGTCAATCAGGCTACTATAAATCCTAAAGCCAAAACCACTTTAGCAGCAATGCAGACTAAAGACATGCCTACAACTTCAACAGTCACATAGACTGAGTCATTTTTGCATTTGTTTGAGTCTTGGGAATTCTTGTTAACCACAAAAATTCTAAAATGGTAGGCTACTATGTCTTGCCTTCAACGAGGGTCTATCCCTTTGGAAGCCCACTGGGAAGGAGTGAGAGAAATTTAGGAACAATTTGTGAAAGTGGTAACTGATTATATGACCCAGATAAAGAAATCAAAGCAGAAATAGGAGAAGTAGTAGAAAAATATTGAGGAATTAGAAAAGCAAGTGAAACTACTGAAGGTTGACAAAGATGAAATGTGTGTTAGCGTAGTAGGCGATGGCATGTGGACCTCACGCTCATAGTTATTCTTTGTTCCTCCATGAATAATACCTTTTCTTTTTTTTGGAGATCATCCATCAGGAGATAAGTCGTGAAATCCAAGATCTTATACAATTTCTATGGATCCTGAGGGGTCACAATATCTTGAACCAACACTTAATGTGTGAACCCTACATGCACAATTATTTTATGGGTAATGATCAATCGTTCAATCCAGTGCCATATATGGGGGATATTCAGCTGATAGATTTCACCTCCTTCACGATTAACCAGCTTAAATGGAAGAAATCCTTCGACATGTTCAAAGAGAAAAAATCGACAATGTCACTTTTAATTCGAATGGAGCATTTTCAAGTTGCAAATATTTTTAACAAACATCGTACCTTCTTGGAAATAGAAGGATGGAAGGGTCAGATGTTGGCAACATAGAAGTGCTCCACTGACATGTGTACAAAAAATATTTTTACTTGTCAGGAGGAGGCTCAGGACAGTTGTTAGAAAGGACGGATGTTGTCATCATCAACAGTAAGGAAACACGAACCTTTTAAGGCCCCTAATTTAGTTTGGGATTGGGAAAGAATACCATGATATGTCACATGTATTTAGCATTGTGGTACTCAATGGATGGGTATGATTTTTCGATTTCCCATTATTTGATTTCTAGCTGAGAAGTACACGTCAGCTTATGTGGTAGACAAGGATTGGTGGAAGGAATTACTTCACAGAGATGGATGTAAGGTTCCTAGAATAGAAATGGGCATGAGATATGACCTTGCATAGCTTCATGCTGACCATAGTAGCTCTAAACTAGATCTGCGCAGAAGATGAGTTGCATGAGGACATATAGAAAGTCTAGTTTGGGGGAGATGTTGGTTGTTAAATTTTCCTACTTTTTACCCTCCTTTTTATCGCTTTGCTATACTCATTTCATGTCCTTGTTTGTCGATTTTTATTCTAACCAGCAAAGGTAACCTATTGTCATGTCTTTGTGAATTATTAATTCATGAAGTGTAGTCATAGGGGATTATTTCCTAAAGCGACTTGCTAACTTAATTTACCTTACAGATTCGAAGGAATGATGATCAAGACCATGGTTCATCATATGATGACTATCGAGTTCGCAGCGTTATCTTTGGATATTAGCTGCAACAGTGGTTCAACTTATCAAGCAGCATAAGTGATATCTTTATATTCTGTTGTATCTTTATAATTTTTATGTATTTGTAGGCAGATAGCTACCATAATATTAGGAATTTTTAGTTGTTAAATGAAATGTATAAGTAGTGTTACGGGGTTGGGAAAACCACCACAAAGAGATACACAAGAATTATGAGTTGTAACAGTAGACCTATGTACTATTATTTTGATTAATACAATTTCTAATCTTCTGCGAATTTCATAGTTCTTGATCTTGTCACAGCCCTCATCAGGGAGTTGGGTCCACTCTCCTCACCAGGTGTTGTTGGATTAGTTGTGTGCGTAGTTTTATTTTTGTTGTGTTATTTTCTTGTTTTGTAATGATTTATCAGTGTGTTATTGTGAGCCTCAATTGTTGTTACTTTGATTTTTGTTATAGTTATTACTTGTTGTTACACATTGTTATGTTTATGATTGACTTTTCAATGCTGGGTAGGGAAATTGTGGCCTGCATATACCTTGCATGATAGCCTTGAAATAACTAGTTTAGCCTCGAGTTGACAATTAATTTGGAATTTGGTGAATTGTATGATTCATATCTGAACACGAACAATCGCTAGCAACTAAAGATGATGTGTCACATAGTTCTGCTTGTTCTCATTTAGTTTTCGTGACTCATAGCACATCACCTATCCTCCTGCATCAAGACTCCACCAAGTCCTCTTTTGCAAACATATGTGCACACCACGAACTCTTTATCTGGATTTGAAATCTTTAACATCGAAGCATTTTTCAACAACTACTTTAGATGCTCAAAACTTGTTACACATTCTTCGGTCCATTCAAATTTCTTTCCTTTTCGCTGCAATGATGTAATAGGATATGCAATCCATAAGAATTTCCTGATGAACCTCCTGTAATAACCTGTTAGCCCCATGGATTATATGACCTCATCCACATTCTTAGGTGTTGCCCACTCCATGAGATCCCTTATCTTTTCTGGGTCCACTGCTATGCCTTCCTTAGAAACAACATGTCCCAAGTAATGTACCTAGGTCTGAAATATGTTTCACTTACTAAGATTTCCATACAATTGATGCTCTCTTAGGAATCTCAATACTATTGCTAGGTATTTCGCATGATCTTCCTCATTCTTAAAATATATCAATATATCATCAATGAATATAATAAGAAACTTGTCCAGATAAGGACGCAACACACTATTCATCAAGCACATAAAAGTAGCGGGAACATTAGTCAAAATAAAAGGAACCAAAACAAACTCATAATGCCCATAGCTAGTCTAGAAATAAATATTATAGATGTCCTTTCTTTAATGCATGCCTAATGGTATCCTGATCTCAAATCAATCTCTTAGAGCATTGTTTCTCCCTTCAACTCGTTAAACAAGTCATCAATCATTGGAAACAAATACATGTTCTTGATGGTTATTTTGTTCAACTTCATGTAGTCAATGCATAACCTGAGAGTATCATCCTTCTTCTTCACAAATGACACCAGTGCACCTAAAGGAAATACACTTGGCCTAATGTATCCCTTATCAATCATTTCCTTCAACTGCAACTTAAATTCTACCATCTCTGGAGTCCTCATCCTGTAAGGTGCCTTCGATGTTGGTGTCGCTCCTAGTACCAACTCAATAGAAAATTCCACTTCCCTATGAGGGGGTAACTCTGAAACTTTTCCTGGAAACAGATCCTGAAAGTATTGTAATACAGTGTACATCTTGAAGGTTTCTACATCCTCAACATCCTTACCCTTGTCATTGGAAATATGGACTGTAAATACTACACACCCCTTTGTGCGATTGCACTTAGCCTGCATAGTTTTAATCATCCTCACTGATGTAGGTTTCTTCTTTCCCTACAATATTATCTTTTCCCCATTATCATCTAGGCACTCAATAGTCTTGTCATGGAAATCTACTTTGGTTCTATGGAGGTACAACCAATCCATACCCAAAAGCATACTATATGACCCTAATGGAATCACATTTAGATGTGTTGATGTAGGCATACCATTCAACTCAAATACAAAATCTCTTACCCAATGATGAACTCTCTTCTTAGTACTTGTAGCCAACTTCACCAACCAAGACTCTGCATGCACTTCTTTTCTCAAACAGCATGTATCCACCAAATCAAGATTAACATAACTATAATTAGAGCCAGGTTCATTCAAAATACAAACAACTTGACCATAGAGCTTACCTTCTATCTTAATGATGGATGCCTGGTGCTCTGCCTACCTATTGTCCATAGCTACATAAATCTTAGGAATTGTATGGCCAACATCCCCAACTACCTATGCCTCCTTAGCACTGTAGATCTGTGCCCTGCTACCCTAGTAAAATGGAAAATCCTTCTTGTGATGATCTTTTCCACATATCCAACATTGCAACAGCCCCTACCATCACCTTTTTTTTACTACTCTTCAGCCCGCGACCCATGTCCCTTCTCAAATAAATTGAACTTCTTGTAAGGAACGACATTTTCCTTCTCACCTGCATCCTGATATCTTCCCCTATTCCATGGCCACTTCCCTTTAACTTTCTCATTCCCCTTAGATTTGCACTTAGGCTCATATTTACACTTTGAATACTCATAAAAATGCTTCAGTTTCCTGATGGCTTCCTCTAATGATGTGACTTATCAAACTCAATTTGGTCTCTATATGATTTTGGCAAGCCACTGAGGAACCTTTGAATATTAGATTTCTCATCCTTGAGGTAAGGAAAATGCCTCAACATCTCCAAGAACCTGCTAGTGTACTCATCATCTGTCATAGAACCCATCTATAACTCATAAAACTCCTTACCTCTATCATTAAAATATCTCTCAGACAAGTAATTCTTCTTTAAGAGTCGCTAGAACTCATTCCAAATCGGCTCTTCCTCTCGAATGATTCTAACATTTTTCACATCTTTCCACCAAATATTTGATTTCCCTTTAAGATTGAAGGTGGCTATTTTGGCTTTCATGTTCTCTGAATAATTATGCAATCTGAATAATTTCTTCATCCCAAGAAACCATGCCTCTGCATTTTCTAACTTCTTCATCTCTCCATCAAATGTAGGCAGCTTGAATTTCCTGAATTCCTCAGGAAAGTACTCACTCCTCCTATAAGGATGATGGTGGTGATGATGTCTCTTGGACGAGGAACTAGAGGTATACCCATACATACTAGTCCTCCTGTCAGGTGTGTCCAATGATTTGCCACAAATGACTGTGTCCCCTCTATCCAACTTGTATCCTGACCGAGACCTACTACCATAGGCACCATTAGTCTTCTCTTCCTACTCTTGACTAATCCTTAACTGCCCCTGTCTCTGCAAATTTGAAAATCTCTAAAGGATGAATGCATTAACCTCTGCCTACTTTTCCTGAGTGCTTCCAAGTCTTTCCTGAGCCTCAACCAACCTGTCATTGTCCACTTTGAAACTCCTTATTTCTACCTTTAAACTCCTCAATGTATCTGTTATATCAAAAGAATATTCATCTCCTTGTTTCCCAACTGATTTGTCGGGAGATTCTCGTGAACTGTAGCCTACCATTTTTCTCGTCACCTTTGATTCTCTTCTTCCTAAATATATACCATGTCAGATAAACCAAATAGATACCATAACTAAAATCATACCTCAATGACATTCAAGGGAGGCTTATCTCATTTGCAAAATCAGTCCACAATATCATGTACATGTATAATCATAATCATATCAATATATCAACATCATGCATGACAATACAAATTGCATACTATGATCTTATGCATGACAACCATGACCATGACAATGCATGCATTAACACATGCACCTAGCCCATTGGGTCCAAGTGTTTGACCCATGCTATGATACCACTCTGAAACATGCCTCCTCTCATATCTACCCACTTTCACTACATTTCCTGGGGTAAACATGAGTTTAGGGGCTACTATGACATGACTTTACCTCCTAGATGACCTTAAGTAAATGGAGCCAACAAAATAAGACCTCACTAACTTCTCTCAAGTGCTACAGGGCCCCAAGGAACTAACCAATTATTCTAGGTGTCCAACCCATGAGATAAATTTTGTTTTTAATGAGCTAGACCCTTAGTTGCTCCCATTACAAGGCATTCAAGTGACTGTAACCCTCTAGTCACTCCCAAAGGCCTACTTCCTAGAAACTGTAGTCTCTTTTAGGTAGTTATGTGCCAACGACTGTGATATTTAAGCCACTTTTTCAAGGCTAGGATCCATACCCCTACCCAGAACTTAATGAAACTTCTAGAGACGATAAATAACACAGAGAAAAATCCTCTAACACAAAACCTACTCAAGTACTTTACCTAACCCAGTCTACCGATGATAGCCATTCCTTCAAATACATATTGAACATGCAACCTATAAGTCATGAATGCATATATGAACATAGAGAGATGAAAATTATCTAAGGGTTACCAAGAAGGACTAATTCCCCCTCACAATAGTTGAAATTATATCAATTAGGTCATGCATGCATGAACTAGTCATTCACTAATTAAAAGGTGTTAAGAGCCATACTTAAAACTATCATTAAACCATGCTTATAACCAACATACAACCAGAATATTAACATTGATAGAACAACCATTAAATCCACATAATAATAAGTACATTTACTCATAAGGACAAGAGGAACTTAGATCTTATTAACCATATGCAAAAGCCAACCAAGTCAGAGATTTCCACATACCACCCGACCATAGATTGGGCTTAACCAAATATTTCTTTCTGCAAATCACTCTTGTGCCATATTCCAAGCATGAATGTGGGATCTCATGGGATAAACCAATCCATAAACAACCAACAGAATCCAGAAGTTAAATCACCTCCACACTCACACTGCCATGATCTCACCTAAACTATTCCTGAGATCACAAAACCAAATCGAGCTTGGATGCCTCAGAATTCCTTCACCATCCCTTGAGGAATTTTCCTATCTCCACCCACCTGTTGAGGGCTTCCCATAGAAAACCATCTCCACCCCCAACCCTTGGGATTTTCCTAAGACCACCTCACCTAGATCCAAAACCTCTTGGAAATCCAAAACTAAACTAAGAATGAATCCCATCACACCATGTCTATTTGGAAATGGAAACGCAAGACTAAAGCCATTGTCGAAACACGGAAAAACCCATGCCAATGACATAAAATGAACCAAATACACACATGCATATACCATGCATGTCAAAACCATCTAGGAAATCATACATGCAACCTATTACCTGCAAGTAGTCCCGTTGAAATTGCTTGATCCAATATTTCTTTAATTGATCCTTGGTTTCCTTGTACTTCCTTTGCTTACTTGTTTTCCTTCTCCTCTTGGTTCTCTTCTCCTCTCTCAGACTAATTCCAAAACTAAACTGACAAAAGGTTGTCAACTAATCCTGAGAAGCCTTTTTATCAACGAGGCCTCTATTTTCTTCAATTTCCATTATTTTCCTTCAATTTCCTCCTGACATGCAACATGTGACCTTTCACCTTTCCTCTCTCCTAATTTCCTTAATTTTCATAACTAAAATGCCAATTAATGCATATTTTCCTTTTCAAAGCATTTGCCATTACCTTTTCCAATTTCCTCCTAGCCATAATAAATAACAAGTGGTGCCCACTACGATGTTTTTCCCAACATTCAGCTTGGAATACGTGTCCCATGACCTTGGTCTTATTTCTCCTTTATTAACTTTATTACATGAAATTTCAACCTGGTGTTGTCGTAGTTTGTTCTATATGTGAGTATTAAGAAAATTTATACAATATATGGTACAGGGTTACAACAATGATGCACAAATTTCAAATACTATATAATGTGACCATACTAAACATGTTTCTACAAATTACATTATTGTCGTATAGTTCTTATGTCTGAAGTACGACCATTCTATGGAATTAGAACCTCCTATTTTTGTATGTATATTTGATTTAACTCATATCATCATAGCAACAGAAATGAATATAAGTAGAATAGATACCATTAAGGACAATGATAACTCTTCTAAGATGTATGTTTTTGTTTTATTTATTGTACTTTGATTATATTTGCATTACACATCCCACTGTGTTTTTTTGGTCCTCGCTTTTGGGCCATATTTTTTAATGTACTATAACTAACAGAAAATAATTTTAAATTTCCAGGAAGCATATGACACTTAGAGATTCAGATATAGGATGACAATTACAAGGGGAAAATATTTTTAAATTTCTAGGAAGCATATGACACTTAGAGATTCAGATATAGGACAACAATTACAAGGGGAAAAATATTTTTACATTTTCTATAAAACATTTTATTTGCTAAAACTAAAATCTATTTAGAATATATGTACACTAGTGATGACTTTGTGTTATCTTATTATGTTTTATTAAATGGTTCTTACTTAGTTTCAATTATAATGCCCTTTTAAGTAGTGATTTCAGTGTATTATTTGTGAATAGGGAAAAGTTATTGAATTTGAATGATGTCAGAATAGATATGGACAGGAGTGTAGAGATAGCAATGAATAGTACTATAGAAACATACATCACAACAAACAAAACAAAAGCAATAAAAACTAGCAGCAAAGAAATAAATGCAAATATGTGCTTTTGTGCATGTTTAATTAACTCTATATCATATTTATTTTTTCTTTCTCTTTCTTTTTTTGTTGTTTGTCTTTTTATTCTTTTCTCTCTTTTTTTTAATTTATTTCAATTCAATCCTAATGACTAGGAAAAAAACATCGAGTCTACGCTATTGTTGATCGAAGATATTAGTAACAATATAACTAGGAGGAATTTTCATGGCATTGTCCTAGTTACATATCAGATATTTTTGGACAAAGAAAATAAGTCAAAAGCAATACTTCATGTAGATTCAATAGATAAGAAAGTGGAAATGAAAATAACATTACTTGTACCAACATCATTAATCAAACAACATGAGTTAAATCTTATTGAAAATGTTGGAGTTTCTAATAGAGATTTCAAAATAATTCAAAAACATAAATACGATCGTGGTGATTTTGAAAAAACTATTTGTTTAAATAGTTTTAGCAGTGTCAAAAACATTTGTCCTATTTTTGCAGTGTACCAACTTTTCCAAACATGACAATTGCAAATATATCGCGTAATGACGATGCATTTACAGTCGGCACAATTGTAGCTATTGCAATTTCAGCAATGCATACAACAATGCATATGTATTAGAAATAAAATATGACAATGGATAACAAGATAGGGCTACAATAAGTTTTTTTTATTTGAATGCTTTATTGTTACGAATTTATTTTCCATCGATTTGTTTTCCCCCCACTAGAAAAACCAACTTTCGTTGAAATAAAAATCAAGCTACATATGTGTAGGTTTGTATATCATAATGTTCATAGTATATATATTTCATATGTTATACTGTTTTCATGTATTGTTTTACAATTTCTACATATGTAACAGGTTCAAGTAAATGATAAATTTGTTTCATCGTGTGTTTCAATTCAAAGAGATTTGCAACAAAATGTTTTTTTCTAATATTACTAAAAAATATAGTTTAAAAACAAGAAAGAGTTTTCCCAACTTCACAATCGATGTTCATATGTCCAATAAAAATAGGAAATAAAGCCAACAATCTAACAAACTTTCTTTACTTGTTGAGTGGAATATGCGCGGTAAACTATATCATATTGTATTATTTAAATAAACATAGATAAAGAACAATAAATAAAAAATACATTTGATTTCATGTTACTAAGCCTTTGTTTTCTATATCAATTTTATAGTATTTCCAAGGATACCTAAAATCAATTAGTGCATATACAAATCCATTCAAGATTGTATGTGTGAAATGTAGTACTCCAATTACAAGTACTAGAACTATGAATAAAACTATGATTTATTGCACCACTTGCAAGAAGAAATTTCGCTTCCTTTAATTTTATCGGTTAAACTGCATCATACAAGCAAGTGACATGACTGAAATACAGTGTATTCTAAGGGCCATCGAACTGGAAAGAGTATTACCTACATTACGACAAATTTCCTACGACCAATATTATGCAGAAAAATCAGATGTTATTGAATCTTGACCAACTTTGAGACACATGGCACATTTACAATAAATGATCAAAATGTAGTTATATGTATACAATGACGAGTTTATTTTTTACGTTGTCAAGCAATCTAGTAATAACACACTTCTCATTCCTTGCATTTCCAGGCATCCTAACGTTGCCTCAAAGTTTCTAGCTCAGGAATTGTATTTTTTTGTTGAACAACTCTTTTGTTTTACTCAATAATTGGGATTTAATTTCACATTATCAATCAATATACTATACTCATGGGAACAACATTACCAATGTAATCATCAGAGCAACCAATACAATGTCTTCTACTAAAGCAAATGCTAGTGTGACATTGTACAGAAACGTAATCTAATGAAATATTTTGTTTTGACTTTAGGTTTTGTACTATGTTATGTCATTTTTACTTTCCTAAGGTCTTGTTTCTTACATTGTTTTGTTGATTTATCAAATTTAAAAGTTCTATAACTACTTAGGAAATAATACAAGTTGGTTACGTTGAAATTTCTAGTGATGTTACTTTATAATCACAATTTCTTTATTTACAGTGTCGACCAATCCAGTATTTTTTATTTAAAAAACTATTCAAGACAAGATTTAAACAAATCTAAATAAATCATTGTCATACAAAGACGAAATGAATTTATAAGTCGAATAAGCAAGATTACGATATAACTTATACAACATATTTGATTTATACATACATCTGTAATCCAGAATAGTCTGATATATTTTTTTTGTTTAACACTATCAAGAATATTACAATACATAGGCTTTAGCATATACTGAATTTCAAAATTGGTTTAGCAAATAGAAAAAATTGATGGTGATTTCTTTACTAATTAACCATTGTTTCTGGACATTGATGCTTCTAGTGATTATGCTACTAGAATCGAGAATTGATTGTTATGTTCATGTTTTGCAAGATCTTTTCTGACAATGTTCTTATGAAATATAGTCCATCTTCAAGTTGCCTAAGCATTTGTTATAGTTCTAGTATTTTATCCATTAGCATTAAAATATCTTGGCTAAGCATTAAGATATCTTGGTTGAGCATTAACATATCTTGGCTCTCTGCATGTACCTTTTACTTTTTGTCCCTGCCATTGTTTCTTTGGTCCATTTCTTCGTTATTAGTAACAAATCCAAAAAATAATAGACAAATTATAAAGAAAAACCTTAAAACAATTAACAATTTCATAACAACAAAGAAGGTCGGTTGCCTATAACTTAGTAACAAGTCTAGAACAAAATGAACATTGACGAATTTTCTTTGACGAGAAACAACCATACATATAATGCATCAAAGGTGATAAGTCATCTAAATCACAAATTGACATCTTAGTTTTGAAATAACATTTAACTATTATCAGTTTTAGTTGTATCCATTAACCAGTGATCGTCATCAATATGGCTAATACTGATTTTCCTAATATTTAATTAGAAAAGACTGTTGTGAAATATATTACTTTAAATCATATATGTTTTACTTAAATTCCAACTTGGCATAGTCCAATTGATGCGATTATGTTTAGTGATTGATTTGGCTTACATGCTTTAGAGATCAATATCGAGATACTATTTTATTAATATCATGAACCACATTCTATTTTCATTTACTATAGCTCTTTTTTCAATAAATAAAATTATTTTCCGTAATTATTCACTGAACCAAAGTGTATTAAACACATTTACTATGTAGACTTTCCTTGCTATTGGCCAACTCTTACTTTGCAGAAGTAGTTTTAAATCTTAGATGTCAATTTGTGAGGTTTGGATGTTTTGTTGCCTTTGTCCCATTATCCAAATATTAAATGAACTTTTCTCACTACAATAAGTAAATTAGGTAATAGTTTATAACTTCATATGGATTTTTCATTTTGTGTTAAGCTAAAAACTAGCATTCCAAACTATTATAGGTTTTCCTACACAACAAAATATTTGATTATAAACTCTACAATAGTCTAACAAAACTTCCAGCATCCAGAGAACTTCCAGGATCATTGCATTTCCAAAAACCATTTTGCTTTGAACATCATCATAAAAATATGATTGAATAGCACTATCCATTTCCATGTTGCATTTTCATATAGGCACAACATAATAGAAATAAGTCTCAAACTATTTAGTCGAGAAATAGCCTTCGAAATAGATTGAATATGGCATCAAAGAAACGGAATCAATTCAATTCACATAACTATCACTTTTCCTGCAACCTAATCTCTAATACATAAATTGAACGTCCTCCACATATCCTCCATTTACATCTAATGTTTTTAATTGATGATATGTAGATACAAACTACAGATCACTAGCACCAACACCAACAACATCTCTAACTAAAACTGCTCTTTCAAAATCACTATGCATTTTTCAATTCACGCAACATTTCATGCATAACGTAAGTCTGTATCAATTTTCTAAAAAAATATTACTATGACTACTAAGCATTAATTAATTATTCAATGCTAAGTGTGATTTCAATTTTTTTGCATCTTTGTAAATATTATTGTCTCTGCAATGTTTTTCATATAACACACTTGTCCTTTCTTACATGATATAATGCTAAATGCTTCCAACAGTTTCTACGTTAGTTGTTATCATTACAATAATTACATAATAAAATATGTTATAAACACTAATGTTATACTGCACAAATAACTAGTATAATATGAGATATTAAATTTGATAAATGAAAATTGATATTGTATATTGGCAACAAAGTGATTGTGTGGGATCGTATGTTAGCTTTGAACATTTTTAGTATGAAACTGCACTCACTCATGTGTTCCAAGGAAAAATCTACAAAATACTTTAGTGTGGAATGTGAAGGTCCGCACAATGAAACTTTGAAATCTTCCTCCGCACAATGAAATTCCTCCGTACTTCTATACATCTACCTAATTTCAGCAAGATAAACATAAACAAAGCTTGTTCTTAATGCTCCGAACATTGATGTGGTTGTAGGTTGTTTTCCTTCCAAAACAATTCAACCTTTATTCAATTGACTAGTGATATTTGGGAATATGGAGATTTGCATTATTTATAACTAAAATATTGCGAAAAACAAATATGGATTATTAATACTAAAATATTAGCAATAAAATAATTATTTATAATGAAAACATTACCAATAATGTCATATAGGTGAAATTCTTCTCTGAGTCTTATTTCAAATATGAGGGTCCTTTTCATACACAGGGGTGCTCTTACAGTGACACTGCTTTGGTCAATGATGCAAAAATTGATGCGTTTGTTGGTTATTTGCACGAGCTTGTGTGAAAGTGTGTATATTACTATAATATTAGAAATAAAATTGTTTAGTGCAAAGGGTAGAGATCCAAACCATGAAAGCTTGAAAGATTCCTACACACAAGTACTTTCTCCACACTTCTGCACATATACCTAATTTTTAAAAAATTGCCATAAACAAAGCTTCTGCTCAAAGATCCAAAAATAATCCAAAGTGCTCTTCTAGCAAAAGCAAATACAGAAATATGTATTATTTATGACTAAAATATTCGAAATAATATCGTATAGGCCCAACACTTGCTTAAGTGTTATTGCGAACAACAAGTATACATTATTTAATAGTAAAATATTAGAAATAAAAGACTTTAGTGTGAAGTGTGGATATCCATACAATCAAAGCTTCATCCGCACAATGGAATTCCTCTACACTTCTGCACATGTACCTAATTGTAAATATATTTACATTTAAAATATTAGAAATAATATAAGCATAAACAATCTTATTGCGAACAACTAATATGGATTATGATTTAATATTAAAATATTAACAATGAAAGCCTTCAATGTGGAGTGCATAAATCCAAACAATGAAATCTTGAAACCTTCCTCCGCACAATGAACCTTCTCTACACTTCCACACATCTGCCTAATTTTAGAATCATAACCATAAACAAATCTTTTGCTCAATGAAATGTGATTTTGACTATTGATATATATAAAAGACCGAGATATCCGAAGGGTTGTTCGAGAAAAAGGGAATATGGAGATACGTATTATTTACAACTAAAATATTACCAATAATATTAGAAAAAATCCTTTAGTGTGAACTTAAGAGGTTCGTACAATGAAAGCATTCTCCACGCAATGGACTTCTTGTGAACTTTCGCACAAGAGCCTAAACAAAGAGATATTCGGAAATATGAAGTTAAGCATTATTTACAATTAAAATATTGCCAATAATATCATGTATGTCAACCAGTTACTAATGTATTAGCAATATTTTGTGTCAATATTCATTCCACACAATTTCAAAAGCATTTGTAAATGAAACAAGATAACAATATATGCCTCGCAAAAAAAGAAAAGGAAGATTAGTATCGATAGTGCACTGTGTCGAGCCCACGGGGCTTTGGATTGACGGTGAATGGGTGCACTGTTAAGGCACTCCTTGTGATAGGTCACTGGTTCAAATCCCCTGTGGGTGCTTACCTACCAAAAAAAAAAGATAGTGCACTATGTCGAAATATTTTTTTAAGTTTATTAAAATAATAAATATATAAATCCCTTTTTTTATTCTTATTTAGGAACGTGTTGTGCGGAGGTGGTTGTGTGTGTGCAGAGGTTATCCAAAGAACAAATGCATGTGTGGAATGAGGGAAGTTTAGAGGGATATTTTAATTGTAATGTACTTTTTACTCTTTTGGAGGGATGTCTCGTATTTACTTAATAGCTAACCGAAAGGCATTATTGAGTACTGAAGTAGTTATTTGTGAAAGTTCCCAGATCTTTCACTGTGCAGAAATATTCATGCAAAGAGAATAAATTAAATAGCGGTAGTATGCATTATTTACAATTAAAATATTATGAATAATATAAGAATAAATAATTCTATTGCAAACAACAAATATGGATTATGTTTTAATACTAAAATGTTAGCAATTAAATCCTTCAATGTGGAGTGCGGAGATCCACACAATCAAGGCTTGAAAGGTTCCTCCGCACAATGAACTTTCTTCGCACTTCTACACATCTGCCTAGTTTCAGAAACATAACCATAAACAAAGCTTTTGCTCAATGAAATGTAGAAGTTCAAACATATGCACAAAGAAATTTTTGTCTGGACAATGGACTTCTTACGGACTTCTGCACAATAGCCTAAACAAAGAGATACTCAAAAATATGAACATAAGCATTATTTACAATTAAAATATTGCCAATAATATCATAAACATCAACGCTTACTAAAATATTAGCAATAAAAGCCTTTAATGTGAACATATTTATCAATTAATAACAGCTTCCAATATCAATGGTTGATTGAAAAGTGTTATTGAGTACGAAAGTGTGGAAAGCTTCATGCAAACAAAATAAATTAAATAGCAGTAGTATGCATTATTTACAATTAAAATATTATCAATAAAATAAGCATAAACAATGTTATTTCGAACAGCGAATATGGATTGTGTTTTAATACTAAAATATTAGCAATGAAATCTTTCAGTGTGGAGTATGGAGATCTGCACAATGAAAGATTGAAAGCTTCCTCCATACAATGAACTTTATCTGCATTTTTGCACATCCCATAAACAAAGCTTATGCTCAATGAATTGTGGTTTTGTACAGAATTTTGTTTGCACTCCACACTAAAAGTCTGATATCTTTGAAAGACAATTCGAGCAAAAGAGAATATAGAGATATGCATTATTTATAAATAAAATTTTACCAGTAATATTATCAATAAAAACCTTAGTGCGAAGTGTAGAGATCTACACAAAGAAAACTTTGTCCGCATAATGGACTTCATGTGCACTTCTGCACAAGACCCCAAACAAAGAGATATTTAGAAATACAAAGATAAGAAATATTTACAAATAAAATATTACCAACAATAGCGTATGCATAAACATCTTACTAAAATGTTAGTAATAAAATCCTTTGATGCGAATGTATTTATCAATTAATAACAACTTCCAATGTCAATGGCTAACCAAAAGACATTATTGAGTACAGAAGTAGTTGTTTCAGGAAGTTCCCAAAGCTTTCATTGATTGGAAAGCTTCATGCAAAGAGAATCAATTAAATAGTGGTAGAGCCAAGGACTACGCTGCATCATAACTATTAATCTTGTTTTTTTAAATTAAAATTTAAAATTATATTTTTTATTAATTTTGATCATACAAATTTTTGTTCGGTTAATTTTGTGGGAGGAGGTTCAGCCTCCTCCTTCAATTAAATTCACTTAGGAGTTTGTAGGAATATTGGATCGGTTAACAATATCTGCCAAACTCTTCATAATTTGCATCACTTTTAAAGCTCAATTAGAGGAAATTGAGATTCTGGTCACTCAGAAAAACCATTGCTTAAAGCATTTTGGCAAAATGGATTCAAGGGTGTTTCCTACCAAAAACAGTGCAAGATCCAATGTATGAGTTCAAATCAAATAAGATTGCAAATATGTCCAATATATGCAGGATCATGCTCTTCTCTGCAAGTTTATTAGATTATGAACCTCTAAAAATTCCATGATTAGTTGGAGCCAAAATAAATTGAACCTCGAGGGAAAAAGAGATCTAGAGCTAGGAGAAAAAGGGTTCTTCATGGTAATTTTTTCTAGGATTTTTTATGGAGGGCCTTACTTTTTAATAATGTTGGACTCTTCAAGAAATTTTGGAAAGAGTGGCACAATCCTGAGAAGGAATACTTTTGATTCGTAAACTGTTATGGATGTTCCACTCGACAATTTGTCACAACAAATATGATAAAATTATACTTAAAATTATGAAATCTACACTATGGGGGTTTATTTCTCTTTATATTTATGAATCTATAAATTATTGATTATTGTGTATGTAGCAAATTATAAGTATGCATAAAATAAAGAACAACAAAATAAAAACTCACAAACAACTATTAATATAAGATATAACCTAGGAAACCCTTTCTCTGAAGGTGAGGTTGTTTTGGTCCCTTTATCTGAATAGAAAATGGTTGAAAGTACAAATAGGTAAGGAATGTGGCTCATGGGCTACTATAGTGCATAAATCCTCTCTATGTGCTCTCTCCCTATCCCTCTCGGCTACTTTGCTCGTCTATGGAACAAATGCACTCGAAAATAATGGAACCCATTTTCCTCCTAGGGGATCGGTTATAACACAGCTTGATAGTCTACGAGTGGTTAGGTTTGACTCCCATATGGACTCTTCTAGAGTACTTTTCATTTTGATCACGTGGCTACCCCTTTTCCTTGGGTAATGAGTTTGACATGGCATCCTCTTGAATTATGGTGGTTGAAACAGGAATGTCAACTTCTAAGTGGCATAACTTTTGCATATAGACTCTAATTGAGGTGGTTCTTGCACCATTGGAAAGGTATTTGTATGTAAAATATGAAAAAAAAATGTGTTTATGAAATTTTTACCACCAAAAATTGCTGCTTGATGCCTCAAAATTCTTCCATAAAATTTTAGACCCCAATTTGCCAAATTGGGTCCAACCGATAAAAATAGTCCTATGAGCTAATTCCTTCACTTTTTCCACTATGAAAGCATCGAGATGGATGAAAAAAAATATAATGATCCAATATGAATCAACTTCCTTGTTGCCCCAGAATGGGTTTGACTCTTTTCTCTTCCAAATAAATATTGGGAGGAAGAAATCCTTGAAGGCATTGGCAATGCCATTGGTAACTTTTCCAAGGTTTCTGAGGCAACTAAGAGAGGGAGGTACACATCCTATGAAAGGATATGTTTATATATAAATATTTTGTAGCCTCTTTTAGCTTCAATAAACATTTATTATTAGGATAATCTTTGGAAACATACATTAGATTATGATAATGTCCCATTTATATGTAGGTGTTGTCATGAAAACACACATATTTTTAGAGATTATCCTATGATTGCAAAGGATTTGCTAGCATATCAACAAAATCATAAAGAGAAAGAGTTCTTTTTAAAATTCCCCGAAAGGAAGAGCAATTTGACGCCTCAGGGAGCCATAATTTTTTATCAAAACCCTAGATCTAGAAACAAGCTTGTGTCTCTCTCTTATTTGGATGAGACCATGGCACAAGAGATAATAAATCAATCCCCTAATCGACTGTTGAAAGTATTACCAAATATTTTTCGCCACCAACAGATCCCAAGAAAAATAATCCATAATTTAATCATCAAAACTCTCTATAAAAGGAACCAAATAGCTCAATAATAGAAGAGAATGAGACTCAAGGCCTCCCAGAAGACATGGATCTAGATGATCCACACTCGCTCATTCAACTCGCAGAGGCATGTGTCAATAAATATATGCAATCCATGCCAAACCATCGTATCAATATTATTTACAAGGAATATATCAAATCCAAGAGTCAAATAGATAACACTCAATCTTGTTTGAGTTCTTTAAATCCCCATTTAGGAGTTCATATGCAATATTTCAAAGATTCCTCCAAGATGGTCAAGGAGGATAGAAAAAAGGGATACAAGAGTACTAAGGCCTTGATCCAAGAATATGGAGAAAATTTAGTCAACTTAGTGGAATTCATTCCAATGTCGGAGGCATTTCCTCCTTCTCAACTCAAAAATCCATGAAGTTTTTTATCAAGAATCATCAAAGTATAATTATGTTTTGTCATTGTCATTATTTTACGGTTTGTTGTGATTAGTATGTTTACTAGTATTTTTGGTTGATAGGCAAAAATTTGTAGTCCTTTTATGATAAACAATAGTTTATGGACTTTGAAAATCCATGCCACATATAATTCTTTCTTTAAATAATGAAAGGCTCTTCTAATTCAATGCCAAAAAAACATACAATTTTATATATTAAAGTGTATGATCATAAAATCTTTGTAATTATGGTTATTCATATTTACTATGGTTATATATCTCTAGTAAATACTAGTGAGTAAATACATAACAACACTCTTTCTTTTTTACACACAAGGGCATAAAGAGAGAGAAAGATAGAGAGTATAAAAATTTAAAAAAAAATGAATCAAATATTATTAACTAAATAAAAATGAAAATGAAATAAAATAATAATGAATATAAATTTATAAATGTTAAGATACAAGATGGGTAAGTATCTTATGAATTAATTTCTTGGATTAGTTATAATCGAAATTCAATTAAACAATATTTATTAAAATTATTTTTTTGAGTCCCGGGGGGGCAACTTAATTGGTGAACGAAGTGATATGAAATTGTGAAAACTAAGAGATCCAAGGTTCAATCACCTTGTTGTAACTCTGTCTAAGGAGAGGATGATAGGTCACATTCCCTGGAGGTATACTGGTAGTATTTAGAATCGACCCCATGTCATGCGAGTACGAGACTGACGCAATTTTCAATTCCTCTTATTACAAAAAAAAAAAGATATTTTTAACAAGGGTGGCTGGAGCAAGGGAGGGGTCATTTTTTCCTTGAGAATCAAGAATAACATAGGTATGCTTGGGGTTTAGGTCACACTTCTAACAACATTGTCAAAGCATGTGCCTTATATCAAGGTTTGAGGCAAATTGGAATCTGGGAATTTAGGAGGTGATTGTTTTTTGTGATTCCTTGAATATAATTCACCATTAATATTCAGTATCTCTCCCATCATATATAAACTTAAGTCAAATTTTCAAGAGGACTTATCAATCATATCATTCTATACCCAAGAAGAAATGTCTCCATGTTCTCAGATCAAACAACTCCAATGTTGGTCACATGGCTAATCTCGGGTCAATGCTAAATCAAGGTGAACTTTGGTGGCAAGGGGAAAAGGGGTATGCCCCCTTTCTTAGCAAGGGAAAATGGGTGGTTGCTTTTTAAATTTTGGTTTTTTAAGGTCAGTACTAGCAAATTTCTACAAGTGGAATGTTGTAAACATTGTAGCATTTTGTTCAAAACCTTCAAGGTTAGAATTATGTAGATGGTTGTTGATACATACTCCATTTTGACCATGTCCACTAGTTTCAACTTGCTTATGTAAAACATGTATCTAAAGTAAGCTTTAACTAAGTGTCTTTTAATATAATATCTATTCTCAGTTCTAGTTTAAAAAAATTTTATTTTTAATGTGAAAACATTCACTTCTCCATCTATCAAAATTATTAAATATTTTATGAATAAATTTTCAAATTTAATACTATTGAAATTATACTAAAAAAATTAATCAAAATTACTATTTTAATTTAAAATCACTTAATTTTTTGTCGATTGGGAGGTTTTATATTAAAAAAATCTACAAATAAAGTGCACAATTCATGTACAAAATCAGTAGCCACATCTATTTATTTTTATCCCAAAATAGAAGCTAATAGAGAAAATGTCAGATGTTGATAGAAAAGATTTATAGGATAGACTTGGAGGAAGACTGGGAGGATTAAAAGAAAAGAAAACTACATCAAAGTGAACCTAGAGGATGAGGAGAACTACAACATCATTATCTTCCTAAGTTGTCCTTAGGGTTGAAACATTTAGGTCTAAAAGGTTGAAATATATCGGAGCTATGGTTCTCAATCCATAATGAATTAATGGAGAGGGGATCTATATTTTGAGAGGGCGTCCAACCTAAATATTGATCTAGGTAGATATCGGTGTCCACCCACCTCTTCCACTAACTCAATGGTTCTCTATATTCTTGTTAGTTTTTCTACAATTTTGTAGGTCCCGAACTTATAGGGTTGTTTTGAGGCCCTAAACAATGTCTTTTTACCATTTTAGGGGCCAAGGGTTTCAAGGTCTATCCTACTTCTAGGAAAAAGTTGTAATCCTCATACAATTCTTTCCAATGAGTTACTACACACCCTAAAAAAATATTCTACTTGAGCGTTGTGCCCCTTGGAAGTTAACATATCAAATAATCACCTTGAGACCCGTAAACCTTTTTGTGTTTCATCTTCTAAGGATATGCTTACGACCTATAGGGTTATCTGTTTATGTTAAAATTTCATGGATTTATTTTGCATCTTGGCACTAGGAACCTCTTGTTGAAATGATGTTAAAATCGAGCAAAAATTGAAGCAGAGGAATAAGAAAAATTTCAAGTCTGAAAATGCACCTCAGTAGAAGCCTGGAAAAGGTAGATATAACTCAGAAAATAAGGGACATAACAAAGAGAACCAACCTCAAGACAACTAATTCAATTTGAAGGAAAATAAGGGTAATGATATATCATAGGAGGACACCAATTAGTGTGTAACAACCCTCGAGAAAAGTCCATGTAATAAAATTTAATAAAGGAAAAATAATAACCACAATTGATGGGACACTTATTCAAATTTGAATGTTGGGAAAAATCATAGTGATGGGGATCACTTTTGGCTGATTAATGACTAAGGAAATTAGAAAAGGAAATGGCAAAGGCATTGGAAAGGAAAAATGGCATTTTGTCACATCTATTTATGAAAATAATGGAAATCAAGAGAAAAGGGAGGTTAAAGGTCACAGGTTGCGTGTGAGGAGGAAAATGAAGGAAAATAATGGAAAATGAAGAAAATATAGGTCTCATTAATAAAAAGGCTTCTGAGGATGTGTATCTCTAGGATACCATAAACCAAAGTTTTGTGTTCCTTGAAGAAATTTTAAAATCCTTTTGACTGCCTGAAGGTGTGTTTCCTTAGGATTTGCTTGGGATCTTCCAACTATTCCCACTGCATGCATGATGTCTGATTGGGTACCTGTTAGATAAAGCAGACTGCCAATCATGGATCTGTAAGTTGGTTGATGTACTGTTGTTGATTCATCATTTGAGCTAAGACTGCAACCTGTTACCATTAGGGTACATACTGGTTTAGAGTCTTTCATGTCGTACTTTTTCAAGATCTATTTGAGATATTTGGTTTGTGAGAGGAAAATACCATCTTTATTCTACAGAACTTGTAGACCAAGAAAGTAGGTGAGCTCACTAAGCAAGGACATTTCAAAGTCTTACTACATTATTGAGGCAAAATTTTGACTCATGGATTCTTCATTGCTACCAAAAATGATATCATCAACATACACGACAATTATTAGCAATTTGCCAGTTCCCATATTTGTATATAGATTGCTATCTATTGACCCTTTTAAAAAACCTTGTTGGTGGAGATATTTGTCAAGAAGGTAATACCATGCTCTTGGAGCTTGTTTTAGACCATAGAGAGCTTTTCTGAGTTTGCATACAAGTTTTGCATCATTTCCAAGAATGAATCCTTCTGGTTGTTCAATATAGACTTCTTCTTCTAAGTCTCCATTAAGAAAG
>APFE031345059.1:2769-13344 GCA_000404065.3 Pinus taeda | reverse complement strand
GCATCAAACGCACCTCGTCAAAGAGCACTTACATGGAAGGTAAAGAATTGTTTGAATGATTTAAAGGATGTTGCGTCAAGAGGACTCACTTTGAAAGAAAAATACCTCTTCATCAACTACTTTGAAGATTTGAAGATGACAACATACGTTATTTTGTTGAGAGATATTAATTTTATTTTCAGTAAGATATTATCACATCACATTTTGTTGCTTATTAAGTGTCGTGGAGAGTGTAGTTTTACTTCAGTTCTATTTTATAGATGTCGAATTTTATTTCAATTATTTATTATTGATATTTACAATGTAATTTATTTAACCATTTTAAATGTTAAAAAAAAACAATATCTACTCCACATTTTGATCTTCATTCTTTATCATGGTATCAAAGCTACATATCGCATAAAACTCAAAAAAAAATAACAAATACCAAATATTTGAAAAAGCACAGAGAACGAATATGGTTATTAGGCGAAGAAGACGAAGAAACTTGGTGGTTTTGAAACTGGTTCAAAGGTGGTAATCAAAGTTTTTATATTTTTGGGCCCAATGCATCCATGCTCCTTTGAACACATGCGTTGATACACATTTTCGAAAATCCAAAAAAATTGGCTTACCGCATAAGTAAAGTGACGATAAGAGCGTCGGATTCGTAAGTCAAACGTTGATTGTTAAAGGCTCTTGGCACGTATTCTCCATAAAACAAATATCGTTGCGCAAACGATAAGAGAGCTCCACGAAGTCGACAGGTTGTGCAAACGAGAAGGCTCCATGACGTTGCAGATGTTCATTTTGTTTTCGCCGGTCAAACCAATTCCAAGGAGCGGAGGTTTCATTTGTCCAGGGTCGAGGAGAAGAGCCAAGCTGAGTCAAAGGTGCACGTGAGATATCATTTTATTCCATTTAAAGATCCGATTTGAAATTTTCCTTCTTTCAAAGGAGTAATTCAAAATTAAAAAAAGATATTATATAATAGGGTGCCATTATTAAACGGTGTTTATTTGAGTTTTATTTTATTTTTTTAATAAAAACTTAAATGGGTTACAAATAAAAAGGAATTTTAAAATAAAAGGGTATTGTTTGATTCAAAAATGAAGAGGCATTTTATTTTAAAGATATTTGTTTTAATCTTGCAAATAAGACTTTAAAAAAGTCGTGTATATTTGTATTTGGAGAAATGACTTTGTCTAGTGCCTTGCTACAGACTCTGATTTTGTTTGGTAAAAGACATGAGTTTTGCACTTTGAAAATGAAGATATTCTTGCAAGCCCAAGAGTGTTAGGATACACTTCAGACTGCCTATATGGAGCCGACCCAAGAAGCATGGGAGGCCATGTCCAATAATCAGAGGAATGAAACTACTGTACTTAGAAAGAAAGAAAATAGAGCCAAATGTCGGATACAAAACTCAGCTGATGACTCTATTTTCGACAAGATAACTGGCGCATCTACAACACATGAAGCTTGGGAAATCTTGAAAGTTGCGTATCAAGGTAATGATACAATTAAGACTGTTAAATTATAGACATTGAGATCACAATTTGAAACCCTAAAGATGATTGACATATAAAATGTGGATCAATTCATGACTAGAGTCATGGGAATAGTTAATTAGATCAAACTCATTGGTGAAACCATTTTAGATCATAAAAATGTTCAAAAAGTCCTTTGAAATCTGCCCAAGAAATGTGACATGATTGTAATAGCCATTCTGGAATCCAAAGATTTTACAACTTTGTCAATAGAACAGTTGACTGGATCACTTCTCGCACATGAAACAAGACTCAACTTGGTAGAATATTCTATGGAACAAACTCAAAGCAAAACTTTCTTTTGACAGACGCAGAGGCAGAGGATATAGAGGCGCCTGCAAGCTAGGTAGAGGTCGAAGTAGAGGAAGATCAGAAGATCATCATGCAATAGAGCAATGTATACCTCCACAAAACCAAACTCAGAGAAGCAAACCATGGAGAAAATCTAATGTCTAATGTTATTATTACAAGAAAATTGGCTAGTATGAACATGAATGCAGAAAGAAACAATCAGATTAGCAAAGAGGCAATGTCCATCTCTCCAACAATGAAGGATAATCCTCTAAAACAATGTTTCTTTCATGCCATCTTTTTGAAGACATTCACAACAAGGATCTTTGGTTGCTGGACAGTGGTTGCAACAATCATATGACAAGTAACAAAAATATGCTTTCTTCTATTCATGCTTCCATAACATCATAAATTACTCTTGGAGATTGTTCTTACTTTAAAGTTGAAGGTAAAGGTATTCTCCCTATTCTTACTAAGAAGAATCAACATAAATACATTCGTGATGTTTATAATGTTCCACATATGAAGCATAACCTCATTAGTGTAGGACAATTGTTGGAACATGGTTATGATGTACTATTTTAAGGAACACATGTTATATATATGACAAACCTACCAATAGAATACTGATATCAAAGGTTGAAAAAACCAAGAATAAGATGTTTCCATTGACTCCTAGAAGTCGAAAACTATCATAATATTTTGTCGACAATGTGTCAAGAATAGACGAGTCTCATATTTGGCATTCGAGGTATGGCCATATCCCATTCAAGAGTCTAAGTCAGCTTGGAAACATTCAATGGTCATTGATCTCCCTACTATGAATGGAAAAGATTGCAATTGTGAAATTTGTGTTCTGTCCAAGCATAAAAGAGATAGCTTTCCCACATCTTCCTCTAGAGCAAAAGAGCCTTTAGAGATTGTCCATACAGATATATGTGGCCCAATGCAGACACAATCCATTGGTGGTAGTCTTTATTTTCTGATATTCATTGATGATTATAGTAGGAAGACATGGGTGTATTTTCTCAAAAATAAATGAGATACAATCTCAAGGTTCAAATAATTCAAAGCGAAAGCAGAAAAACAGAGTGGAAAGCCTTTGAAAGTACTCAGATCCGACAGAGGAGGAGAGTACAACTCCAATGACTTCAAAGTTTTTTGTCAACAACAAAGAATCATAATGTAGAACATACCAATATATACTCCACAACAGAATGGAGTAACAAAAAGGAAAAATCAGTGAGTCATGAACATGGCTATATGTATGGCTCGTGAGAAGAAGTTTTCAAATAATTATCGAGATGAAGCAGTTTTGACAGTAGTGTATGTTCTCAACAAATCTCCAACAACCAGTCTTCAAGATATAGTACCTCAAGAAGCATGGGATGGTAAAAAGGAAAATGTATCTCATTTTAGAATTTTTGTATCAATAGAATTTTCACATATTCCTAAGAAACTAAGAAATAAGCTTGATGATATGAGTAAAAGATGTATTTTCGTAGGCTATAGTGAGAAGTCAAAGGCCTACAAACTTTACAATCCACTTACCAAGAAGTTTGTTTTAAGCAAAGATGTAATTTTTTTTAAATAAATATTGGTCTTATCATGTTGATGAAGCTTCAAATCAATCTTTTTATCCACCATGGCCACCAAGATTGCAGGTTGAAGAAGAGCCATAACATTTTGAAAATGTACATCTTCAAGCAGTGAATCCACTAGTGATTCAACATCTTTAGAAGACAATCATACAACAAGAAGCATCAGAGAAATATATGAGCAGGAGCATTAGTTTGACCAACAAAATATGTTTGAATTTCTTTCATCTCAACCAACTAATTTTGAAGAAGTAGTTAAAGAAAATCATTAGGTAGATGCAATGAACCGAGAAATTGATGCCATAAAGAAGAATCAAACTTGGGAATTAGCTTATCTCCCAAGAGACAAACCCATATTTGGTGTAAAATCGGTATCTAAGTCCAAGCTAAATGAGAAAAGAGAGATTGAGAAACATAAGGCAAGGTTGGTTTCCAAAAAGTTCTCATAACATTTTGGTGCCGGCTATGGTGAAAACTTTTCTCCAGTAGCAAGGTTAGACACTATCAGAACCATTTTTTCCACAACATCTCACCAAAAATCGAAAGTCTATCAGCTTGATGTAAAATATGCCTTCCTAAATGGTATATTGTAGGAATAAGTTTATGTAGAGCAGCCTCCTGGTTTTGAAATTCTAGGATAGGAGCATAAAGTATACAGATTGAAGAAATATTTGTATGGTTTGAATCAAGATCCAAGAGCTTGGTACAATCGCATTGACACCTATCCCATCAAAAGTGGCTTTTGCAAAAGCAATCATGAGCCAACTTTGTATACCAAAACTCCTAAAGGTAAAATTTTTATTATATGTCTTTATGTAGATGATCTTATTTATACTGGAAATATGATGTTAAAATACTTCAAAGCAACAATGCAAACAAAGTTTGATATATCAGATCTAGGGGTCATGAAATACTTCTTAGACATTGAAATTCAACAATCTACTAATGGAATTTTTGTTTGTCAATAAAAATATACCACTGTTATCATCCAAAAGTTTAGAATGACCAATTGAAAACCTACAGATAAACCAATTACTCAAGGCACAAAACTGAGAAAAGAATATGTAGCCCCACTAGTTGATTCCACATTGTATAAAAGTTTAGTTGGTAGCTTGTTATATCTCACTTCAACTAGACCTGATATTATGTATGCAACAATTTTTGTCTCCAGGTTCATGTAACCACATAAGATTTCTCATTGGAAGGTTTCAAAAAAGATCTTAAGGTATATTGCAGGGGCAATAGAATATGGTTTGTTCTATACAGAGTCTGAAAATTGTTCACTTTTAGGTTTTACAAACAACGATTATGCAGGGAGTTTAGATGATTGCAAAAGAACCTCAGGGTATTCTTTTCTTCTTGGAACCAATCTGATTTCATGGGTGTCCAAGAAACAATCAAGTGTTTCAATATCTTTTGTAGAGGCATAATATGTAGTAGCAAATTTAGTAGCTTGTCAAGCTGTGTGGTTGAGACTATTATTGAAATATATTTCAAATATTCAGAAGGAGCCAACTCCAATCTAATGTGATAATTGTTTAGCAATTTCTTTATAAAAAAATCATGATTTCCACAAAAAGAGAAAACATATTGACATACATTTTCATTTCATCCGTGAGCTTGCCAATGATGGGGACATAGTACTCTATTTTTGTGGTTCCAAAGATGAGCTTGCAGATATCTTCACAAAGCCATTAGGTAAGAATGTATTTTAATTTCAAAGAGAACAATTAGACATTGTAAGTGTCTTTACATGTAACAATTGACATCAGGAGGGGATGTTGAAAGATATTAATCTCACTATCAGTTAGTTTTCATCACATTATAATTTTTTGTCTGCTAGGTGTCATAGACAGTTCAATTGTACTTCAGTTATACTCCATAGGTGTTGAGTTTTACTTTAGTCATTTATTATTGATGTTTACAATGTAATCTATTTAGCCATTTTGAATATTGATAAGAGCAATATTTGCTCCACATTTTGGTCTTCTTTTGTTGTCATACTCTAAACTTCATAGTGAAGTATGATCATTAATTTTTTTAAGAGGAGGTTTATACATTATTCTAGTCTCGATGGTATTTTATTAATTAGAGGAGGAAGTTTTTAATTTTCTTTTGTTCTTCCAAAGGAATTTGGGTTTGTATTCAACATGGTTACCACTACTCTGGAATACAAACAATTTGAAATTTTGTCAAAATTTACGGCAAAACCTCTGCAATTTGGAGAGGCTTAGAATCATTATATTACATAGGTATTATGAATGAATAACTTGGTGGGTGCTTATTAGGTGTTTTTCTGACCTCTGTATGCATTAGTGAAGGAATGGAGCCAAATACATGGACTGAGAGCTACTACATTCAAAATGAATTCAAATGTCAATTCTCAGATTGGGAGAGAACTTGTAGAATAAAAACGTTTATGGTGAAAACCATCATTGCATCGAGGAGATAATGATGGTTAGGAATCTAGTTAACCACTTTCCCTTTTTCTATTAGGTGTGCCTTGGGCACTTAGAGTTTTTACTATGAGTTATATAAGATCTTTTGAGATGTAAATCTATGCACACAAAGATTATGTCGATGCACAGATGTTATGTGAGTGCTTCATGGAAGCATATTCGAAGGAAATAAAGAAATAAAACACACTCTAAATACCATTGAAGATGGTAAAAGTGGATCCATGTGAGACATATTTCAACTTGACTTCTGCATGTCCAAAAATCACCATGGAAAGATAAAGATGATCTACATTTTCTCGAGATATTGTCTTTAGATGAATACTTTGACTTCACATTAAAAAAACTTTTTAAAAAAACGTTGCAGAACCTGTTTTCAAATTTTAGGAAGTAATGCTTCCATGCCGTGTATAGTTGTCATTATGAGTTACGAGGAGTCAATATAGAAGTTGTTGATTCTTATGTTATGAGTTGGAGTCATAATATAGATGTGTCAAAGTTAGAGATTTATGTCCTATATATGTGTAACTATTGTGAACAATAAAATAAATATCATAGTGTGATTTGTGTTGTATTTGCAATCTCTCTTATTCTCTTCATATTTATAATATGGTATCAAAGCTAGTACTAGCTTGACTCCCTAAAATGAGTGTTGGGAATATGTGAGGGATCTAGAGTGTTATTGTTTTTGTGTATATATTAGTATAGATCTGTTCGTTTTGTGATTATAGTTTGTTCATGTGAACATTTTTCGTCGTTGTTGAAGGAGATAGATCTGCGCAAAGACATTTGTTTAGGGTGGATTGTGGATCCGTGTGAGAGAGGAGTCGTAAGTGCAGAGGAGATTCCGGTTATGGATGACTTTTTTGGAACAGTGGGCGAAATCCCTTTGAACTTGTATGGGAAACCGCAATTTTACTACTTGCATGAGGGAATAGTTAATCGCGGGATCGTTTCAAAGCACTACAAACCATGGAGGACATTTGCAGCATATATAAGGGACTCTGCATGGTAGGGGTCTAGAGTTTGGCTCGACACCTTCGATACCGTGGAGGAGGTGGCTGACGCTTATGATGTGTCACTTACAAAATGTAGGATTCTTCATGGCCTGTAGGAGACCATTTTTCCCGTGAAATTGGGGCCACCATGACCGTAGAAACTCAACGTAGAAATTGGGGCCACAACCTGTAGCACCTCAACACAGAAATTGGGGCCACCATGATCGTTGAGGAGAATCAAAACTAGGCCATCCGCAATGCCAACATGCAATAGGGCATCACGGTTCACTTGGAACCCTAGTCTAAAAATATATGCAATTATGTGTTGTTGTGATTGAATTCCATTAGCTTTGTGACTGGGAGTGGCAGCGCTTTAAAGATCATGAAATGGTTGATCGTGGTAATGTATGGCTTATTGAATAAAGAGAAGAGTCCACCTCCAAATATGCATCATGAGCTACTCACTATTTCACTCACAATTAATGTAAAAGTTATTTTTTTCTTTTGAAAGGTCACGTGAAGAAAGTCTTCATTTTGTAAAGTCAAGCCTGTGATTGAAAAGGTTGCATTCATTCATTTAATTGGACATGAATTCTTATCACATGTTTTAATATTCACACGAGGACATACATAGGGCTTGGTATGACTACTTTATAAGTTGTGTGGTAGATCTCTAATTGTTTCAGCAACAAAGTTTGTTGAGAAAATAGTGTGTAAAATCGTGTTGATGTTTGTAGTGTGAGTTAAAGTTGTGTGTTTTAAAAAAAAGGACGTTGTTGGTGGTGAAGTTTTAATATGTTATTATATTGTGCAAGAATCAAATGATGCAGAACCACAAAGAATATACCAATTATTTAATAGACTAATGTGATCTGTCATGCTTAGGGAGCATTACTTACAGGTAGTTCTTAATAAGGTCAAGCCGGTGTGACCCGTCGTGTTCCAGGAGCATCAATACAGGTTATTTTATACAATATCAAGTCATAGAATTGTTTGATGAAGACATTTTGTACTCATAATGTTATTATAGATAACTGGTGAATATAGCGGAAGGCCATATATTCAACATATGGTGGCATTTCCATAGGATGGTTCAGTATCGAGACTGACCCGTTGTGCTTCAGGAGGTTGAGAAGTGTCAATTTTGCAAAGCACGTCAATGATGGTATGAAGCAGTTATGTCTTAAATGGATCAAGTGGGAAGCTTGAAAGTGTGGTGAAGAAAAGAGCAGAAACCATGAGATTTCAGAGTGGATATGAGTGCTAGTGATGACCATATCAGACAAATCTAACAAATATTTATTTATGTTACAATATGTACTTCCAGTGTTTTTCATGTAAGCATTAAGGGAGGGTCTTGGAAGTAATTCTTCCATGTCATGTATAGTTGTAATTATGAGTTACGAGGAGTCAATCTAGAAGTTGTTGATTCCTATGTTATGAGTTGGAGTCATAATCTAGATGTGTCGAAATTAGAGATTTATGTCCTATATACGTGTAATGGTTGTGATTGTTGACACCTAATCCTTGTGATTGGGAAAATTTATGTAAATAATTAAATTAGAAATGTGAACAGTCATCGAGAGATGAACTGAACAATCTCTCCCTGTTGTATATAACAAAGACCTACCTGATGGAATAATATACGAATCAGTTTTTGTTTTGTGGAGTTACTGCCTGGCCTGACATGGTATCAGAGCCAGCTCCTTTTTTTAGCTCTTGTGCCTTGTAACTCCCTTGTCTGCTCTGCTCTCCATATAATTCAGTGACTGAGTGCCTGTCTGATACTGCCTACGTTCTATCTGCCATATTTTATTTTATAAGACCTGTGCCCTACTCTTCTGAAGCATTGTCCTGTCTAGCGTTGTCATGTCCAACGTTGTCCATGCTGTCTTGAAAGAAGCGTTGTACATTAATTTTTTTTTGTGAATGGCCTGACATGGTATCCACGCTGATTTGTGAAGGTCCTAACGTGGTTCCAACGATGTGTATACCCTTCAAATTGAATTTCATGGTGTTTATTGAAGTCTAGGTGGTGCTATGACAATAATTCGCATACCTTACACACTATTTCTCCATCTTATTCTTCGGCTTTCTTGTCTGTGAATGCCAGCCTGAAGAGTCACGGGAATTTGTTTTTTTTTGTTGATTGCTCTTGTTATTACATTCTTGTGCATGTTGATGTTGCCATGTATTGAATCGTTGTATACGGGCTTCAATCTAGCCGCCCTTGCTATGGTTTTGAAGGCCTGACATGGTAGTTCACCGTGACCACCACCGCTCATTGATTTGTGAACCAGAAATTGTCAATGTTGCAAAACCATCAAGCTCACTTTCTGCTGTTATGCTACAAAGTAAAGTGAACACCCAATCTGCTGTTATGCCCCTCACCTCTCTGGATGGGCGTCCTTTAGCTTCGGTGGCCTAGCGCACCCTTGTGTTGTTTGTTTGTTTAATCGGTTGAAGAGAAGTTATGGTGTTGCTTTGAGCGTTTGTTTTTTTGGGACGGTTTGTCAACATTTAAATCATTGCTTGTTGTCTTCAAAGTGCCATCAGATTTCATTCGAATTGTTGGGATATTTTAGTTCTCTGAAGTCTTAAAGCTGCATATATCCTCAGTAATCTTAAAGCCTTCACGCAGCAAGTTGATCGGCTCGGCCTCTCCTTTTTACATATATCTGGCCGATCCATACCTCGATGAGCGTATTGATTGGTATTTGATATAATATTCGTTGATTAGTCAGAGAATATTGTAAATTTGAGATGTTGCAAATAATTTGTTATGTATTGAAAGCTCAAAAAATAGTGGATACAATGGATTATTCTGCCCATGTTTATACATATTTTCCATACCACATCTCCATATAATACCTCTGGCAATAATATCTTTGTCCTATTGCTACCAGAATATTGCTGCTACAGTGCATTTTTTTTTCTTCAGCAGAAGTATTTTTTTTCCAACAAAAGTATTTTTTACAGAATGCATTCAATCATATCCATGGTGGGAATAGTTCTCACTAGCAAGGAGAACTATCCTGAATGGTCCCGGATGATAAAGCACACCCTCATTTTCAATGAGTTGTGGAAAGGAGTGTGTGTCGGAGACGGAGACAATGACCCAGTACAACCTACCTCAAACAAAGAGCTCGTCATTTGGGAAAAAAAGAATAGCAAAGCTTATGCATTAATCGCAACATCTGTAAATGAAGAGGTGAGTCACCATATTTCATCATATTCAACTGCCTTTGAAGCCTTACAAAAGCTGAAAGAACTCTATGAATCACATTCTGCACTTGAAATTGTCCAACTCATGATTAAACTCTTCACTCTTGAACTGCAAAATAATGATCCTCTTGCATCTAAAGTAAAATCTATAATGCATGATATCAAATCCACTAACGTTGAATTGGATATTCCTCTTATCGCTTTTCTCAAGGCACTTTATCCTACTTACTCCAATTATCTTGAGTCATTGCAAGCAAATGGAAATCTCAAAGATATTACCTTTGACTCTCTTGTGAAAAAAATTGTTGAAAGAGAGAAAGCTTTTGGAAAGAAGAAAACCCCTGAATCTTCTGAAGAGGTTGTGTGCCTTGCTCATAAAGAAAAGAATCCTGCTCAAGATTCTTCCAGAGGAAGAGGTGGTCGAAGAGGAAGAGGAAGATACTTCAAAGGCAGGGGGACAAACACTCTCAAGGAGAAA
>APFE031345054.1:0-10676 GCA_000404065.3 Pinus taeda | reverse complement strand
CATAGGTATCTTGTTCACATGCTAGGGTTTTAGTAGTATTAGGGTTTCTGATGTAATGGCAGGTATCTCCATTGTGTTTCAGATCTAGTGCTGCTTTTTCTCTCTTATTTGACGGTTGAAGTGAGGTGTGCAGGAAACCCTTGAGGATCAGTGGGCATTAGGGGAGGTTCTAGGCTGAACCAGCCAACTCCCATAAGCATCTTTTGCAGAGCCCAGCTGATTTTGACCCTGGGTTAATCATTCAGTTTATTTTTAGATGTGCATAAGAGATTTTCTAAAATTTATTTTATAGTGAATCTGAAATTTTGATCATATTACTGCTGTTATAGATAAATCTGGCTGTTTAAGAGTCAAAAAGTTGTAAACACTGTTTAGCTGATCTAGGGTTTTAATTTTGTTTTATGCACATATTATTTTAGGTTTTCCTTTCTTTTGCAGGTTACAGGTGCAGGTGTTTGAGAAATTTTCAGGGTTTTATCAGGCAAATTTGGAACAGGGAATTTCAAATATTAATTTTGTGGAAAGCTTCAGTGGTTTTTCTGGGCAATCTGCTTACTGTTACTTAGGTTCTTCAAATTCTATTTTTTGTTCTGGGAGAAAATTCGAATTTTGGACTTGTACTTCTCCATTTCATTCCTCTTGCCTCACGCTGTTTCCGTCACTAATTACCCATATTATACACATCTCTCACGCAGTCATATTCTCCTCCTCCACGCATTGCTTTCTTGCATTGTTTCCTCCCCTCACGGGTGCATCCCTTGCCGAACCAACGTTGCAGTCCTTTTTCCGGCATTACTCCATCTTCACGTTGCTTAACTTTTTGCTGCTTGCTGTACCTGCGATTTTTTTTTTCACTGATATTTCACGTAGCATTCAGTGTTGCCACCCCATTGCTCGTCGGCCTCTCCGAAACCCTCGCGCTGACCGGTGGGCACAAATTCGCAGTGTCCTACCTGCCCAATCCTTACGCCATCAAGCTCTCAACGTTTCTACTGTCGAAGTCATCTCAGCAACGCTGCTACACGCAATATTCCCAAACGTTGTGCCTGCTGAGCCAGCCGTGGAGCCTTCCTTCTCCCATCCACCATCGAAGAAACCTGCAAACCCCAGCGTGTTGCGTGGATTGGGCTTCATCGTCCCATCTGCTCCGTTTTCGGCCGTCGAATATCAAACTCTGCGCCTAAAAAAAACAAAATTCACGCAAACGATTCTGCTATACGTGAGTAAGGGTAACGCATTTTTTTTGTTGTTTGATTTTAGTATTAGGATTATAGTTTTGTTTTGGCTTTATAAAAAATTAAAATAAAATAAAAAATGTGATTTTGCTTTTAGATTGTATATATTAATATTTCATTTTTTTTATGTTCTTTTGACTTTAGATTCAAAATTTTATTTTAGAGGAATTTTTTTTAAAATTCAATTTCACTGCAATAGATAAATCATAAAAATCAAATAATATATATGATATTATATAAGAAATAAAAATCATAAAACAAAAAAAAATCATTATGGCTTTAGTTAGCTCTCATTGGTTAGGCTTTGTATGTTTAGTTTTTTGGATTAACGCTCAATTTAGATTAGTCTTTATTTTGAGTTTAAAACGTTTTTTAAAAAGATCATACAAAATTATAAAAGACATAAAAAAAATTATTTTCTTTATAGTTTAGGTCTTGAATTATTTAGTTATAGATTATTTTTAGTTTTAATTTAATTATAAAAATATCAAAATATAAAAAAAATAAAATAAAAAAGAGAGTTTTATTTTCTTTTAAAGTGTAGATTTAGATTTTAAAGTTTCATTTAAGTTTAATTTTTGTTTTTTGAAATTTTCTCTGATAAACATAAAAATATTGTGGAAATTTTTTGCCAGATTGAGTATTAGCTCGGGAACTTATCATGTTTTTTTTTTCTTGCTGAGATTAAAATTTTGATGTGGAATTAATGTTCATCATTCTGATGTGATTTAGTTAGCGTTTAAAATTTTGTGGTTGTGTATCAAGCTTTATCTTTCGAAGTTTTAAAATTACTAGATCATCGTTAAAGCATTGTGAATTTACTGGATATCTTGCATCGTTCAAGTTATTTGATGATAAATGATTGTTGTACACGGTTTACATTTCTGCAACATCTAGTAAGTAATCGTTTAAACATCAAACCCATAAGGCACTGGTCCATTAAATTAATAAAATCCACTTGGTGTTGGTTTCCTTTCGTGTCTCCCAAACCCATCTTCCCACAGGGTCTACCCCCCTTAGCCGCGCGAGACAGGCTTAAACGGAGAGATCGGGGATCAGAGTGACAGCCCCCAGTCTGAGCATTGTCGTGACAATCTGTGCGACAACACACCTCATTGGGGTTATGACACATCCATGTGGGGATTGTTGTCCAATAGTTCAAGTGAGCTCTGGGAACTGAAATATTGCTATCATACCTTTACGAGGGTTACATCCTACAGGACATTTCATGTGCAAACAGTGTCCAGTAATGCTGGGAACTTGGGTTATAGCTGGCTGACTATACCTGTCAGAGGAATAGGGAGAAGCTTGAAGGAGTTTTACTGGGTCCAAGAACTGTTTTAAGGAGCAGCTTCCGAGGAATGTAAATTCTGTTGTTTTTATGTTGTCATTGATTTTAGTATTGTAGGGTTAAGAGGCAGTGTTGGAGAATAACCATCCAATACATAAATGTAACTGCTAATATTTACGGATCGGCTTTCGAGTGTAGACAGCTCATGTACAGGTGCTGTCAGGAATATCTTAGCTGTAGGTTGAACAGCAATTATAGGGTAGCTTGTTAGTTTAGAATTGAAGTCTTCCAGTAGGACTCTACTACTGTTTTCGTGTATAAATAAAAGTATCTGTGAAGAAAGATTGGTGGGGTGCTTGTGCATATCTCTTGCCCATGTATTGCTGCAATTTTGATTTATTCATCTATGTCTGAACTCTATTTTTGGTCTGTACTTGGACACTGATCTGTCAATGAAATTTCTGCTAAGGCTGCTGAATTCTTGCACATGTACAAGTGTGATACGATATGCATGAGTATGTATAAATGAGTTTCATATTTCATTCAATGTTTAATTTGTTTTTTTACAATCTTAGCCACTAGGTGGGTTTTCTGCACACAACACAATAAATCCATGTTAGGGATCAACCCTTAAACATGAATTCCTGAAGAAAATAATCCAATCCCGTGTTTCTCACTATTTACATCCAAATTGCAATTAAATATCATAGGAGAAATCATGACTATTTACTTGTATTAAAACAACCAAACTATAAAAAGAGATTTAGCTTTCATACCAGAAACGTTACTCAAGATTTGTTCAAACGTAAAGTCAACAGAAAACCATCCCGTAATATTTTTGCCATTGACAATATAGCTGTTTTTTTGGTTCTTGAAAAGTTCTGCAATATCTGTACTGTTGTCCAACCTTAGGTCTGTCCGGCATATGCCTTTACCATCTTTCGTTAATTGTACATCACAAAACAGTACAACTGTTGGCAAGCTGTTGTTCATTGCCACTTCGTATGCATTAGTCGTATGATCCGGGAAAAGCCCTGATAGCCCACCCCGAGCTATGACCAAAGGCATATTACCTGCACAGATCGAAAATTGTGTTATTTTATAAATTCTATCTAATAACAGTTATCCTACCCCCAACAAATATTGATTATTCAATTGTGGTAACCATCAGCTCCAAATCACTAGAAAGGATCAGCACAAATAACAACACAATCAAAATTTCAAAACATGCATTAGAAACAGTGTCGCTGCTCACAAATGTTCGAATAAGAGATCTGAGAAAGACTAGAAAAAGTAAACATAAATCGAAATCTATAGATTAACAAATACTCCAGAACATTAAAAATGTCAAATGTCAGAAAGAACTATATATAGTCTGGAATATAAGTGGAAAAATAGTAAATACTATTTGAAGAACTCAAAAGATACCTGCATGATAATGTTCTCATAATTGACACCATTATAATGTTCTCATAATTGACACCATTATCCGCTTTAAATGCTTATTTTCACAAAATGAATACTATGGCAGTAATCATATTATTAAGCCAGGGCAAGAATCACTGGACAATGACAGCAACAATCTTAAAGGTTTGAAAGAGTTTTAACTCAGAGAAGTTTATCGAGAATTTAGACCTGGAAGGCAAAAGAAAAGCACTAGAAAGCTATCCAACTGATATGTAATAAATAAGAGATGTAACAAAGACAAGTAAAACTAAAACAACATAAATTCAAAGACATACTAATAAATATTCCACAACTCTGAAAAGTTTTAATTGTCTCAAAATACAATAAATAGTCTAGAATAGAAGTGGAAACACAGAAAATATTGCCTTAAGAACTCAACAGATACCAGCATGATAGTTTTCTCATAATGGATGACATTGTCCCTATTAAATGCTTTTTTCGAAAAACAGAATACAATGTCAGCGATATTGTTATTGAACCAGGGCAAAAATCAGTGGACCATGATAGCAATAATCTTCAATTTTCGAAAGAGATTTAAATATCAGAAGTTTATAGGGAATCTAAACAGGGAAGCCAAAAGAAAAGTACTATAAAGCTATCCACCTGATATAAAATAATTTTAGGCATGGAAGAGAACTTTGCAGAATGATTCAATTTACAACCTGTTACAATAAATCTAGCACGCCCATATGCTGTGAAGTCCCAAGCATCAAGGAGTTAGTCTAGTGCAACTGAAGAAGGCTACCCACTGTCAGCACAGTAGTTCTTCCTCTTACTTTTGGTTGGCTCTTCTTCAACTCAAGGGAAGCTTCCCTAAAGATAGGATTTGCTAAGGCTATAGAGTGGAAGGTTAAGGTGATTTACTGAAGAGTAAGCCTAAGCAAAAAAAAGTCTAGCATAGATGGATAAGTGAATCATGTGAGAACGAAAGATGAAAGTGGAAAACCCCAGGACCAAGTACCTATTCAAACCTTGGGCAAATGGATCCAAGGAAGTATCAATCAAAGATTGCAAATGCATATAATTAAGGTTACTATGCATGCCACAAATCAGCCTTAACTTGCTTAAAACTATTGCAGAAAATTATCTGCCGACAATGTTCATGAGGATGATGCATTATATTTTGTGGCTGTCCATAAATATTTTTGTGGTCATTTATTCAGACAACAATGTCATCTTCAGCAGAACATGGGAAGAGCATATGAAGCATAATCAATAAGTGTTAGGCACACTGCAGCAACACAAGCTATATGCCAACCTCAAGATATACTCATTCAACATGCAGAGGATTCAATATCTTGAGTACATCATAGATGAGAACAATGTTCATGTGGACCCAATCAAGGTGCAAGTGATCTGTGACTGATCAACCTCAATGACACTATTTCTATATGCCAACTTTTACTGCAAGTTCAATTTTTTTATCACATATTGCTTGGCCTCTAAGCCAGCGGACCAAGGGTGGAGGCCAAGGCTATGTCTGTTTGGGTCCAAGCACAATAGAAAATATTTAAGCAATTGAATCATCACCTCTACTTGAATCTAGTCATCGTTTTGCCCAATCTACAACAATCACTTGAAATTGAGACAGAGGCCTCTGAGTATGCCATAGACACATTACTCACTCAACATGAACGTTCAATGGCCTATCACAACAAGACACTCTCCAACACAATTTGCAAATACTCCACCTATGACAAGGAGCTTTACTCCATTGCCAAATCTTGTCAGTAGTGGAAGCATCATATCCTAGGAAACAACCATCCACCGCAACGAAATGCCCCTACAATTTATGAAAACTCAAAGCAAGTTGTAGAATTACCTCCATTAATTAAAAATGGTCCATCTACCTTCAATATTTCCACCTGAACATCAAGTACAATGATACTGGAATCCTGTTGCAGCAACTGGAAATTATTCTCCTAATTGTTAATTTAATTTAATAATTTATTTACTGTTTGCTACAGCAAATACTGAATAAATCACACTGCAATCTACACAAATAAAACTGCAGAAGAATAAACGCTAGAAAAAATACTAGCACACACACATAAAAATATCACAATTATTTTTGGACAAAAGTCCCCAGAAAAAACCCAACTTGGGAAAACCGATGCCGCAGTTGAGGGTTTTTATTAATATGCAACAGTGAAATAATCCGAGTACAACTGGATGCCGAAACTGGCAATCCTACAGAGAAATACTAGCAAAAAATCTGGAGAGGAATTTTCCTCACCCCATAGGCAATTTCCCGGCACAACTTACCTTCAGAATTTTGGCCCTCTAAGCCTCTGCATCAGCCTCTGCGTAGTTGGCTGGACGTCTAGCCTCGGACTAGACTCTGATGAAGTCGTTATGCCTTCTGCTGACCAGAAAGACACTTCTCCGACACTTTGGGACTCCTTCCCAACCAATGGAACTGAAAATGTCAATCTCTCCCAGCAAATCGACTTTGCCTCTAAAGGCTACTGCACTTCCCTAGCGTCAACCTCTCTGCGGCTCTTTTGTATCTCTGCAAATGCACTCACCAGATCTGGAAACCTTCCTCCAGCGTCACTATCTCTGCCCCTTTCACAGTTTCCATCCCTAGCTCTCTCTATAGCAACTAAATGCTACTACTTTAGAAATTGATCTGCTCAGAAATTGAACCTCTCAAGTGTGCTCTCCATCACCACATTGACCTCCTCTTCTAATCCTCTGTTGGAGCACCAACGGTCAAAATTAAAACTTAATCAATGGCTAAGATCATCTTTGGATCGATCCATGTGAGTTTCTAGATGATTCTCGCCTTGAATTAATTAATACTGATTAATTAGCCATATTCCCTAAGTTTAGACTTAGGAAATATTTAAAAATTGGTTAATAATCTAATTAAGTCATTTCTAGGTGGAATTTCCAGAAACAATTTTTGGGTTTTGGAAATCTCATGTATTTTAGCCTCTCCACAAAATTTCAAGGCTAGAACACATCTAATGCTACAAAAACTAACATGCAACACCAACTGAGTTGCATGTTACCTCAACCAACCTCTAATTGTGGCAATGACCAAAATCCTCAACTCTTGTGGATACAAGACTTCAACATGGCCCTAGTTGTATGGCCCTAACTTCACTACTACATATCAAACACTAATTGCAATTAAACAAGTTTCAAATTTTCACCTCCAAGATGGATTTGGATGCCACCTAGGACTCTATGTTCCTTCAAGCGAGCATGAGAAGATGAATTGGGAGGAACACTACAATCAAGTGTGCTACCCATCAATTTTCATGAGGCCTATATTAGTGAATACTTTCAATAACCTTTCTATTTTAATCACAAGGAGCTTTGGATGGCTAGGACTTGTTGGTCTTACTTTTTTCCTTAAATCATTGATGACATGGATAATGATGTGCTAGAAGCTTTGATGGTGTCTTGCTAGGTATGCTTGCTTATCATAGAGATATAGCATTTCACTTGAGCATTTAATGTTCTATTTTCCATTCATTGCTTGGTGATTGGATATTAAGAGACATGGATACCTTAGTGGAATGCCCTAGCACCTTTGGGCTAAGTACACATGGAATTGCCATCTCTATTTGGTTACCTTCGTCATGGCATCGAGCGCTTGGCATGCACTCACCTTTTTACATATGCTTTGATACTTCGATGTATGGGTGTGAATATAATTAAAGTTCCTTTTCTCCAATGCCCTAGCTCTTGTTGAAGATTTTCACACATGGATAGGCTACGTGTGATATGGAAACTAGTTCTATGTAGAATGCTCCTCTTCCTTAGCTCACATTTGGAGACATATGCATGCTTATCATCACCTTCTGCATAGCTTGATGAGATTATCCTTCTCCTTGATGAATTGGTTGGAGTCTTGGTAATTTGGCATACAGTTCATGTCATATTTGATTTACTCTTCCCTGGATCTACCACCTTATTCATCTCCTCATTCTTTAATTGGTCGATATGTGCCACTTTGGGGATTATTTTGCACACATGTTGAGGAATATTGTTGGATTGAAAGGGGATAATCCCTTCTTCCATGTAGATGACTAAGTGTTATTGGCATTCCACATGTTGAGGTCGTCTACCATGGATCCACTTGCTTGATTTGAGGATTATGTTCACATTTGGATCATTTTTTATTGGTCATGGATGGAATGTTTCCTTGGAGATCTTTTGCGTACTATTTTTTGGAGGGTGTCTCACTTGGTTCATACAATAATAATGAGGATATCTAGCTTGAAAGATCTAGACACCCACCTTGTAGGAAATGTAGGAGGTTTTATTATATAGTTTAAGAGTGGCCTAGCTTCAAGAGCACCCACCTTTTGATAGAATGCCCAAATATCCAATAGACCAATGCCACTAGTTGCAGAGTGGCCATGATATTCCCAAAATGTGGTCATTATAGAAATTCCAACAAAAATTGGTGTTTACAAAATTTGCCACCAAAAAATTCTTGCTGCATTTTGGATGTCCATTTGAGGAGCACCCCAACCTTTATTGCTTGAGCTCTTTAGTTATTTTGAGAGATCAATATTGATGTATGTGCATGATATGGAACACCCTAGCTCTAGAGGCCACATGGCACATATTTTTATGCACTATTGATAAGAATTTTCACCTTGGAGAACTTTGTGGAGATTGTTGCATAACCAACTCCTTTCTATTTTTTGTTGACTTATCTCATGGAATTGGTTATCGAAAGCATTATTGTCTTCCTAGCATATTTTATTGATTCTTCTTGGAGAAGAAAGTGGATCTCAACAAACATTGCTACATTTAGCAATAAGGTTGTTAGAGAATTAAGTAACAGGAGATGCTCTTATGGGCCTGTTACCCACCACCATTGGGTGACCCCATAGGAGAATTTTTCTCCTAAATTTGTCTTCAACTAGCAGCCCTTGACAGCCACCAGTGTAGTCATTGTCAATACATTGTGCCAATTGATCTCCACTCCCTGAGCTAGTCATATGTCCCCTCGCCCATCTGTTAAGAGCATATGTTTAAAGGTGGGCCATCCAATCCTAAAGGTATGTCTTTCATTTTGCAATCAAGTGCTTATGCTTGTTTTTCCTTGGGCACTTTTGGGTATGGATTATTGGGTGACTTGGAAGGAGGAAAGGTTTTGAATGTAGTCTTGTTCCCTCACCTTAAATGGGGGGGTAATCCTCAAACCTAGTCCCATGGGATCTCCCCTTTTAGCTTATAGCTTTAGGATGGGCACTACCTGGGAAACCCTGATTTTGGTAGCGTGGTCCTGTTGACCACTGGAGTGGCACCTAATGATTATATGAAGACTCCATGCCCAAGGATGATCCAGGGGACACTTGTACCATCATATATCATCATTCAACAAAGTTTTTTAACTCTACTTCTATCTTCTCATCATCTTTCTTGTACCCAGATTCCACACCATGTGGGGAATTGTAATAAGTGATACTAGTAATGATGAGTTTTTTAGTCTGTAACAAGCCTAGGATGTTGGGACTTGATCAAACAATGAGTACACCTTGGAGTGTTTTTTTATCTGGTTAATTATCCCTTTTTTTCAGAGGCGGATAATTTTCTGGGTTTTTTCACTCACGTTTTACCCCAAAGTCGAGGTGACGGTTTGAAGGTTGAGCCCCTAACACATCTTAGTGTCTAGAGTCAATGTATATTACCATACTAGATCACACAAAAAATTCGTGGAATTTTGTTAGGTCTAGGTAGTCATTTTTTTATTTTTTAGATTTTTCGCATTGCGGAAATTGCTAATTAAATTGTATTTGTAATGTAATAAGTGATGTCTAGAGAAGTTGTATGGGGTATGAATAATGAAATTTGCACCTCTCACCCTCAACTTTCTACTATGACACACTTTACTGGGTTAAAAATGTGTTTTGAACCCTCAAAATCCATTTTTCCTAGGTTTAGTGGGAAATCTGGCAATTAATTAAGCTAGAAATTAAATAAATGGAGAAAAATAAATATCCACACATGTTAAATGTTGTAGAAATGAGGTGGAAAATTATGGAGGAGTTAAAGTGAAGTCCCAAGGTGATGTGGACTCCTAAAATCAAGGAAAGGACATGTGCTCAAATAAAATCGAATTTTTGGCACTAAAGGAGAAAGTTGCTTACTTGGAAATTAATGACAAGTACGAGGAGGCAATGGCCAGGGAAAAGTGCATCATTCTTGATGGTGTCAAGGATCATGTGGTGCCACACATTGCAGAGAAGGAGACGGCAAATGAGGTGTGGGAGGCCCTGAAGAAATTGTACCAGCATACTTCTATGCAAAGGAGGATGTTACTTGGAAACCAATTGCGGTCATATCAGATGCAGAAGGGAGAGCAGATAGATGTCTTCCTCGGTGGATTGAAAGAGATTCCTGATCAGCTAACTTCCATAGGGGCCACATCAGATCAAGAACTGATGGTAAGGACCACATTGAACGCAGTCTCGGAGGATTGGGAGGTATTTGTCCATAGCATACTAGGCAGGATGAGCCTTCCAAATTGGGAGGAACTGTGGGCGGCTCTTCGTCAAGAAGAGATCAGACGGGTGTCCAAGGCAGGAAGTAGCGGAAAAGGGGTCAGAATCAAGAAGGAGGAAGAAGAAGATGCGGCTCTCGCATCTGCGGGAAAGCAGGAGAAAAGGAAGAAGAAGGACCTCTCCAAGGTCAAGTGCTTCCATTGTGGGGAA
>APFE031345043.1:27047-87285 GCA_000404065.3 Pinus taeda | reverse complement strand
TTAGCAATCACATGTACATAAAGTAAAGTGCAGATAGAACATTAAACGATCGAGAGAAAACAAGCCAAGACAAGAGACACAAGATGTGGCAGCTAGCCAGGGACAAACCCCACAATGTGTGGGGAAACCCTTTGATCAAATCTTCTTTTATCTTCAATAATTCAGCAGAGAGAAATAGTACAATAAATCTGATTTATATCAGCAGTAGCAAACCATATATTAGCAGCATCAGCGTTAGCGGCTTCATCGTCAAACTAGGGCAGACGATATCTCACAAACCGACCGTCGGATTGACTTCATTCCACCACCAAAAGTTTCAGCTTCCAGAGGAGGTTTAGATGAATCTACAACACAGTTCCAAAGAGGAGATCTTCTAGGCCTCGCAAGTCAATCATTACTTCTGCAGTTGCACCGTCAGTTTCAGTAGTTTCCGGCTTCAAACTAGGGCAGTCGATATCTTGCAAACCGTTCATCGGATTGACTTCATTCCACCACCAAAAGTTGCAGCTTTCAAAGGAGGTTCAAATGAACCTATAGAAAAGTTCCAAAGAGGATATATTCTAGGCCTCGCAAGTCAATCTTTACTTCTGCAGTTGCGGCATCAGTTTCAGCAGTTTCCGGCTTCAAACTAGGGCAGTCGATATCTTGCAAACCGTTCATCGGATTGACTTCATTCCACCACAAAAAGTTGTGGATTTCAGAGGAGGTTCAGATGAACCTACATCGTAGTTCCAAAGAGGAGATATTCTAGACCTCGCAAGTCAATTTTTACTTCTGCAGTTGCAGGTTCAAATTCAGCAGCTTTCGGCTTCACATGTGTGAGAGAGAGAGACCCATTTCAGTGCAGTAGAGAAGAGACTCATTTATTTGCAGTAGAGAGAGAGATGTGATGAGAAGAGTGAGTGCAAATGAGGACAAGTCCTCTTATATTTATACACAACGTTGGTGTTTGAATAGATGCGACTGTTGGGCTACTGAGCCTACATGAGTTGTAGTTTGACTTGATAATAATTCGATAATCAAAATAAATTCATATCTCAATGAATACTTATAGGAATCGAATGATATTTATATCAATCCTACACCTCTTGATGAGAGGAATCTAATAAAAATATTATCAGCCATGAATAAGATGACCCACATGAATTTTTTCCCTAGTTGCCAATTTTAACAAAAGTGATCCTTTGGGGTCCAAAAGGCTTCTAGTGGGGAGGAGTGATCAGGTGCTCAAAATTATGCTCAAAAATCAAAGTGTTAGAATCTTGTGAAAATCAACTTCAGATCGAAGAGCTCATCATTTTGAATCCAACAACGTGAATGACACTCAAATCCGAGTTCGTATGCAGAAGTTAGAGCAAGTCAAAGTTCAAATTTGACTGCCTACATGGAAGGATTATGATGATCTGGAAAGGTCTTCAATGAATAAGGAGACGCCAAATGGAAGCCCACCATTGGCCCTCGCAAATTGCATATTGTAGTGGTAAGTGGTTCGGGTTAAGAATCTCCCCCCAGGCAGAGCTGATTGCGATTTGCGATATCGTATATCGCAATCGCAGGAAAGGATCAATGAACATATATCGACCCCGACACCGATAAGGTTGGGAGTTGTGATGTGATCGCATATCGCAATCGCAGAGGCAACAAGAATCGACCTCGACAAGGTTTGGGTTGCAATGTGATATCGACCCCGATTGTGATGCAGTAATTCGCAAATCACATATCGCAATCACACAAGACAACAAAGTCCCACAATTTATCATCGTCAGACATTGTTGATTGTATTTTGTGATAAGGCTGACAGGATATGGCCCATGGTGCAGTGAAATTCTTGGCCAATTAGCGGATTTTGGGGCTAATTTGTAGTTTTCTACCAATTTTGGAGCATTTTGTGGAACAAATAGTGGGAGAACTAGGAAAAGTCATAACTTCTTCAACTCTTATCCAAATTAGCTGCAAAAGAGTCAAATCTAGTAGTTTTGGCATTTATGAACTCATTGAGATAGGTTTTAGAGGCATTTGAGCATTGTAAACACACTTTTGATGTAATTTGAGCATAATAGAGAGGCCTAAGCCATTGGAAGCTGATGTTCTTTGCCGTTATATTGTTGTTGTTCAACATATGTTTTTATGTTAAACTATTTATAACATTTACATAAGAAAATCTCATGGGAATATGTTAATTATGCAAGAGTTTTGAATCCTTAAGCACTTGAAAAAACAAATGATAAGAATCTTGGGTTTATTTTTGAATGGGGAACTAACACAACATTACTAATCTGCTCCAATTTAGTTCACTAAAGACAGTGACAAGTCGACCTATAAGTTGGATAATAAGCCTATATATATGACGCTAGTTAACCACTTTGAAGAGCATCTAAGCACACAACAAGAGTTCGATCTAAAGGACTATAATCACTAGGAGATCACGTGAAGAAGGAAGAAGATAGAACGAAGGAAAAGTCATGTTTCTTGAGGACTGTTTTGGGTAAATATCTCATACGTGCGACCTGTAATTATGGCATCATTTCACCTACAACATGATTGAGTTACAATCAATCAAGGAGCCACATGAAGGGTAAAAGAAGCATTGATATTCAAGGTGAATTGTTGAAAAGATATCTGCTTCCCAAATGAATAAGAATAGAGACAATCCTCACCATATTTCTGTCACACCTGCAATCTAGGGTTACTACAAGAGGGGCCAAAAATCACAGTCAAAAGTGTAGGTCTAAAATTGAGGTCGAAAAGGAAGCAAGCAACCATTGTAAGGCTAGTTTGACTATCATTGAATTTGTGGAAGAGGAGATCATCCATGAGAAGTTTGACTTGCTCTTGGAGGGGTCTTGGTCAAGGGTCATATGTCTTATAATTCATCAATTAAAGTTCTATAAGAAGATATTTTTTTTTACAGGTTTTCCTCTCAAGTGGAGAGGTTTTGGCCTTGGAAAATCACCTACATCTTGTGTCCTCTTGTCTTATTGTTCTTTATGGTTTGGTAGCTGTTTGATGAATATAACACTAAATATAATCAAGTGAAAGAAGAAGCTAATTAAGTTAAGCAAAAAATACATCACAAGAAGTTATCAAAGTAAGAGAAATCACCTAACTTCTTGCCCCTAGATTTCTTAACACATTCTACTTTACAACCATGGGTGGCTCCATTATCCACTACAAAGCCACACACATGACACTACTAGAAGATTATGACGATGTGAGGATAATGTTTTATACCACAATATGATTGAGTTACATCAATAAGTTACAAGGGTTTGATAATGGAGTCACTCTGGAGTTTCACTAAAATTGCAAGATAAGAAAGTAGAAGTCATAGGAATTCCAATTATAGTAGATGAGGGAATGGCAACTGCAATGTTAGGGATACCATGAGAAGGGGAGCATTGGTTTTCCTAAAAGATAACATTGCTAGCTATAACAGATGGCTTCTTGTGGGAGAGCAAGGAATTGTTATAAAAAAGGAATGGGTTCAACATGAAATATTTATCTTTCATCGTAGAAAGATGTGGTTTACTTCATCCAAAAGTACTTTACCTGTGAGGGAAGCCATGGTATCATCTTTTGGTATCACTTGAATTTCTTGAATCACCTATGGTATTATTGGATAGTCAACATTCCTTTCTTTATTTAGACAGTTGTGCAAAAAATGGCACATAGTGTTCAAAAGGTTAAGCAGATGATGGATTTCCTTTCTCATAATGGGCTCATTAAGTTCATTGTGGCACATGCACTATAGCAAGGTGATACATAGGGAGAACTTGTAAGCCCTCCCCTAACTTTGCTATAGTTAGAAGCAAGAGAGGAAGCTGTAATACCTTAAGGGCCAAGAGCAAGGGGTGTAGAGGAAGCTATAACAAAGACCACATGAAGAAAGGAAATTGTAACATCTGAACAAGGTACATATAAACCTTCAAGTGAGGAACCACACCAAGAGGCTTCCCATGATAGTGATGTATAGATTATTGGTAGTTTACCCCCAATAAGGAGAATTTGACCTATTTGGAAAAGAGGATATATGAGAATTCCCAACATACAATTCCAAAGAAGAAAAGGACATGGTTTTCAACCAGAGTAGAAACAACTAGTCTAATCACATGACCCACAAATGGAAGAGTTGGGCCAATGGAAGAAGTATCCCCTGCTACAACACAAGAACCAACAGGTGGAATGAGTGAAATATAAATCCTTGCCTATAATACAAGAACCAACAAGTGAGAATAGTGAAAATGAAACCCTTGCTACAACACAATAACAAGTAGGTGAGAAGAGTGAATAAGGTGAAGAAGAAACACCTTCTGCAACAAGAACCAATAGGTGGAATGAGTGAAAAAGAAACCCCTACTATAAAAAAAATCGAACAAGTGAGAAGAGTGAAAAAAGTGAAGAAGAAACCATCGCTACAATACAAGAACCAACAAGTGGATCGAGTTAAAAATATACCCCTATTGCAACACAAGATCCAACAAGTAAAGGAGGAGCTATGGAAGAAGAAAATGTTGTAGATAATGCCATTTGTTTGAGACCATTATGTTATGTCATCATTTAGAAAAAAAATTCATTAAAGAAAATTGATCAAAGTTTGTAAAAGAAGATGAAGAAATTAAAAGCCAAATTACAAGTACGCCAAACCTAAGAAGACCTGAACTACCTTTCCCGGGAAATTAAACTCACCCAACAAAATTTTAATAAACTTGGAGAAGAAATAACATAAGAGAGACCTAATGAACTAGTCCTTGGGATAGAAAATGTTGAAAAGACAACAATACCCCTATGGTCATTCATGGTGAATGTCTTTGATATCTTTGGTGTTTAAAGCTTTATCTTCAAAATTTTCATGGTGGATTCTCTCTTATAACTTTGAAGTTTTACTAAACACCTTTGGAGTAACTCTGAAAGTTAACAACCATCATGGAAAGTTCTAAGAATCAATACATAACTTAACGTTTAGGAACCTTGGTGAATCTTACTATTTCTTAAAATGTTAACCATATATGTTTGACAATATTTTTGTAAAATATTAAAATTTTCAAGTATTTTATACAGATTCTAGAAAATAAAATACTTGTATCCTAAAAAATTGGGTGAAAAGAATGGAAATTAGAAATCATTTTTTGGAAAAAAACATGAAATATTATCCAGTGTTCCACGGACTCGCCCCCCCCCCCCAGGGGTCTAGTTTCCTCGCTCCCCCGCGTTCTGGGGACTTGGGGACAAGTAGGGGACATTTCCCCACGCCCCCAAAAATGAGGAAACTCAGTGGGATGTGCCAGGGAGTCGTTTCCCTTTCCTGAGTGGGCGTTTCCGAAAAAGGGGACGTGGGGGGACATGGGGGGCGAGGGCGGAATGAGAGGGGCAGGGAGGCGTGGGGGGCGTGGCACACATTTATGCAAAAGAAATGATTTTAATTAACTTAACCCTAAAACTAATCTTTAATTAACAGTTAAACTAAGCGTAGGGTTTTGGAATTTAGTTGTTTCATGTTATAAAAACGGCAGGGTGAACACATAACAACACACACAGCCTTCACATGCTGTGTGTGTTGTTATTACTGGATCTGATCACTCCCATGCATGGAACCTTGATGGCATTTGTTGGAACATTGCAGATTGCAGAATGGACCCTTGATATGGCTATCACATTGGTAATGTGATTTGGTTATTTGCAGGAATTCTGGAGTGCACATATTAGACAGAATTGAAGACAGATCTTGAGGATTTCTATCACTATGAACCGTCGGCCCTCTGATTAGACAAATTCTGAGTTTGATCCAAACAAATTCATTTATCTGTGGTTGTTGCTCAATATTACCCTACACATTCTGTGAGGAGATCATCCCTGAAGTGGTTACTCATCAATGCTTCTCTGCTTCTCTCAAAGCTCGACTCTTCAAGATTCACTATGGATGATCAACATCAGAGGCTCCCTCTTGTGAAGAATTCAGTTTGTGACGATAAGAAATATTAGAAGGCAAAGAAGTTCAACATCAAATTAACTTAACTTTTGTGTGGCAGTGCTTGCTTTCTAAAAGACACACCGATCACGTTGAAGTATTTTTGATTTCTCTAAGTAACCCTAACTGGTGTCTTACAAGTATCTGCATAATCAAGTTACAGTAATCCTTGAGGTCATTGTAATTTGAATTTAAACAAGAGTTTCAAAGTAAAGGAGCAGAAGCTGTAATACATATAGCCAAATTGTCAGATATGGAAGCTACAGGTTTAGATTGCAGATTTTTGGAGTTATGATAGAAGTATGAGTAATGTTCTAGACACAAATGTGCATCAGTGGACAGAGGCATTAACATCTTGTTATGCCATCATGAGTCTGCACAACAGTCACTCTTCCACAAGGATACAATTGACAATAGAATTCACACGAGCATAACACAACACTGTTGTTTTGTATATCCTTGTAATTGATACTATGTACAGATGGGAAAAACTCACCAATGATTATAGCGGTGTTGGGACTCAAAAATGTCATATTTTCATCCACCTTTTCCTTCACTATTCCTTACATTTCATCATTCCATTAACCTTTTATCATATCATTTTCATACATACATTTGGGTTTCACCTTCTTATTTTCCATTTTATTCATTTTTGTATTACAAGTGAATTTATGATTAAATATTAGAAAATCTACATATTTTTATATATATCTCAGGAATATGTGAGTTTTGTGATGTGTAGGAAATATGTGAAGAATTAATTCCAAGAGACTTATCCATATCTCCTCCACCATATTAAGGAGATAATTATGCAAGCCTATTCCTAAGGAGAAAATCATGGAGGATTTGGTTGGCATATCTTATCCAATTCCTAAGGAGAAAATCATGGAGGATTTGGTTGGCATATCTTATCCAAGATATGTGAGAGATTCGTGGAGGATTCAAAGGGATCATATTTTGTAATAATGGGAAAGTAGTTAAAAATGCTTGAGAGATTTGTGGGATCATATCTTGTAATAATGGGAAATTAGTTGAGAGTGCTTGAGAGAATATTGGATATGTAATTATGAGAAGGTTATCTTTCTCATGTATATAAGAGAGTGCTCTCTCTTCATAATGAATAATGGAAAGAATGGAGATTAGCTTTAAGAGATAGTTTTGTAATCATGATTTGTAATTTGACTCTTGTAATATAATTTGAGATAGTTTTATTGTTGTGAGCTCACATATGTTGTTTGTCATTCAATTCTTCACATGTTGTATTGCTTTCTTTTATGCAATTTCCTGCTTTCATAGTTAATGTTTCAATGCCTTCTTAGATTAATTTACTTCCAGTAATTTAGATTAAATTAGTTCCACTTCAGTCCTGCATATATAGTGCATGTGTCTCATAAGTCTACGGACCTCAGATTGACAAATTAAATAGCTGGGCAAGTACTACAACAGAATTAAACGAACACATTTTCACCCAACATTTTGGCACCATTGCCGGGGAGGCACGATCGATTGAAGTTTAGTTTGATTTTTTTATGCAAGTGTGTTTAGACATGTTCCTAACTCCGAGGTGCTAAGGCGGTAAGACGTGGGGAACAACCTACGCATTGCATTCGAGATACCATAATGGGCTCGACCTCTTATGGATCAGGGCATGTAAGGTGTGTTTACATTTATGCAACTGTGAATTTCAATTTCTACAAGTGTGTTTGATTTTCGCAACTGTGAAGAGCGTTTGATGAATTCATGGTTCATGGTTGTAATTGAAGAATTCAATTACTCAATTAATGAGAAGTCCTTGTAAGAGGGTTTAATTGAGTATTGAATTCAAGATTATTTCTGTGGTCCTTTTGTTTTTAATTCAATTTTTTTTTAGTGTGCTGATTTTTTTTTGTCTTTAGAATCTCTTTCAACATGGTTTTATAATGAGTGTCAGCTTGGAACTACTCAGTCAGATCCTTGCAGAAGTCGGAATCTCCTCTTCCCTGGAAAAGGAGATCTTGACAAAAATTGAAAGTTCAACTACTCCCCAAGAAATAAACAAAGATTCAACATCTGAAGAATCCTACGTATTTGATGGCGAAAAATCATTCGAACAAGAGATCGAAGAAGAAGAACAACAGATCGGAGTAGAAGAAGAGGAGTTACAACATGATCTAAGTGAGAGAAACTGTGCTTATCAAAGCTTTATCGAACAATGGTTCCAGGTAAGTACTAGATTAGGTTCATCTTTTTATTTTTTTGATTTGCAATTACAACAACTAGACTCATTCACTCTTGAATATTTTCATTTTTCATTTGACAAATTGCTACTGAATCTATTGTTGTTACTGCTACGTGAATGGCTTCATTGGAAGTTTAATTACACGTAACTAATTTTTTCCTAATTAGTATAGAGTAGGTAGGCTTTCATTTTTAGTTTTTGCTTTCATTTTCAGTTTTGCTTAGAATAAGTATGCTCTCCTCTGCACTTCGTGCGATCGCGAGGATCAGAAAATAGGGATGATTTAGACTAATTTCAAGAATAAATAAATGTTCTGCAATATGCTTGATCAAAAACATCTTTCAATATACAAATCATTGTGCCCATTTGTTAAAAAAAAAAAACAAAATAAAACACTGTGAGGGGCATCGAGCCCACTGGTTTGAATCCCCATGACCACTGTGCCGAGAACCTAATCGGGGCCACTCACAGTTCAACGTCGGCCAACTCCCCTCGAGCCATTAGACCGACTACTTTGCGCATACAAACATTGCAACCGACATTCCTAGCCTCTCACTCAGCCAACTCTGTCTCCACTGTGCACAAAACCGTGGCCCGATTCACTATATTGAGTTCACTTAAAAATCCGCAGACATCAATCCCTTCGAAACCCCCGCGGTCAAATCGTGGCAGGTATCTCTCGTCGTGAAAAAAAAAAATCGCTCCATTCCACTCTCAGTACAACAGCTCCCACAATCTGACCCAACCCACAACAAAACGTTTCCCTCCGTGGATTCGTCATCGATCTAGCCTCTCCAAAGTTTTCTTGCATTAGCGATGTTTTTTTCCTTCCTTGCGCTTTTAGGAGAAGTTTTTATGGGGCATACTGTCTCCATCTGATGTGTTTGGTATCCAGCCTCATCTATTGTTGGTGGGAACTGGCTTTGCCTTTGGATATTTAGTGGGACGATTGATTTTGGCACATTTGTGTGACGAACCAAAGGGCTTAAAAACTAGAATGTGCATGTCGTTATTATTCCTTCCTTTTGCAATTGAAAATGCTCTTTCTGGAAAAAATTTCGGCAGAACTCTCCTCATTGATGAGCGGTTGCTGCTTCTTGGATTCTGTGTTTTTACAGTTATTCTATACATGCACTTTGCCATTGACAATCTAATTGTAGTACATGCACTTTTGTATTCGCGGATCCAAATCGTGACGAAAGCCTGATTGTTGAGATACTGGATCTAAAGCATGATGTTGCAAATAACCAAAGTGCATTATGGTTCCTTCAGGACTTTGCTAATGAACAAGATTCTGCTGAAAATCTTGTGGTAGAAAGCGTGAGTATCGTTGCTCCATCTGATGCCCCTTTCCTTGATCCATCAACTGTTGTCACGGCGGTAGTTGGGAAAATGGCAGTTTCAAAAGGTAGGCAAGGGAGGGAGGCACGGAATATAGTAAGGGTTTATTTGGCAAACATCCGTCTGAAAGGAGTTGGCACTATGTACTTATTACTGCATATGAACCTTTAATGATTAGTGCATTGAGTGAGAATGCTACAACTGTTGGACCAGGAGCTCCAGTTCCTGCAGTAGCAACTGGTTGCATGCCTGTTGTGGAGGCCTTCAAACTATGCCTTGCGACATTTAAAATTCACAATTGGAGGCTTTTTGGATCTTGAATGGGTCGCTCTAGGAATTTAATTTTTGGTGTCTGATGTCTTTATTTTCTGCAGTTGTCTTTAATCCCCTGAGGTTTAACTCAAACAAACAACAAACAACAAGTTGGCACGGTGTTTGTCCTGCACTGTTTTTATATACCTGGAAATACAATTGCATCATTATTAACATTATTTATTTAATGGGAAGATGTTGCGTAGCGTTTATGAATTCAACATAAGTTGCATAAATTCAATATTGTGAACACTCAATCTTGGGGTTTGTGACAACTTGCACTCTCTATCAGTTTGTTGCTAAAGTTGTTCAAGCATCTTATAAAAAAAAAAAATCGGCATAAATAATAAATTAAAAACTTTTGTTTTTTTTATTTGTTATTTATTGAAAAAATGATATACAAAACAATAAACTAAGATAATAATAATAATAATAATAAAATAAAATTGCCCTCATTCATAAACCCACTACTTGTTCCCTAACAAATACAACGCCTTTTCAAATGTTTTCAATCAATTTTCCTGCAAACCAATAAAAATATTTTGAAAAAGTATTGCATAATCAATGAGTACATTGCATGGGGACATGCAATATTTCTAGTTGGGGGGAAATAAAAGTATGTTGGATTTTTTTGTGAATTTGTGGGCAAAAGTTAGGATCCATGTACTAACAAGTGAAATGAGATTGGTGTTATGTGTAGGACAACAAGAAGCTTATGCAGAAAGCTCAAAATTACGATGCGACACCTTTTTCATCCACAAGTAGTGTAACTTCGAAAAATAATTTAAAAATGGACATTTCATAAATTCTTGAAAATGAGCTAATTTGTTTTTGAAGTCACTTCATACAGGAATGATCGATGGAGATGGCACACAAAGGTGACAATTTTTATGCAGGAATGGTGCTAAGTTTTTTAGAGTCTGCAAAGTGATTTTTCAAAATCACAATGAAACATGCATCATTGGACGCTTGAAGGAACAAATTCTTCACTGCACATATCATGACATTTTTCACTACACAAAAATCCTTTTGCGTCATGATTACTCACCTTTTTCCTTCCAAACGCCTAGACCATCCTTATGTTGCAACCCATCTTCCATTTCCTTATCTTTCACGACTTCATTTTATTTTTTCCTTCTAGTTTGCCTTCTGAATAAAACTCATTCCCTTTCCATGATTACATTGCCTTGATTTCCTAGCCATGCTGATCCACACCGCTTGTCTGTGAGTTCTTTCCATTTATAGTCCTACCAAATCTTTTTGTACAAACTCGCGTTCACTGATGTGGGATTCCTTAAGGCCCACCTTTCAACAAGTCTTGCCCCATCGACATCAGCACCTTATCTGGGAAATAGACTAGATTTCCTTTTGAGTACCTAGAGGCATGCATGCCTTAATGGCAAGTTCTCTTGCTGATGATCATGGGAATACATCAATGTCCCTTGATCTTCAGATCTTGCAAGTGGCTCGACCTTGACACTTCCATTCGCACTTCGCAAGATGTACTTCGGTACCTTGGCACTCATTGACATCAATGGTGAGTTGCCTTGCATTGGTTAACGACATACATCAATGGCCGGTAATCCAATGATTTCTATTCATGCTCGACATCGACACATTCATTCGCATGTTTAGAATTGTACCATCGGGTTTGTAGCGGGTGAAGACTATACACTTTTTCATGACTCCCTCAACAGTTACAGCAACATGCATTATAATCTATGAGAGTACCACAGTTCCGCTTTCAGCGTTTCTCTTTTCCATGATTCAGCATCAGCAGTTCAGATTCCTTCATCTCCCAGGCTCCAATTACAACAACATCAGTCACATTTTCCTGATCCAACAGCAGCAGCCGCTACATTCCTATTGCATAGTTCATCATTCTTGGGTAAGTAGAGGTATGTTGTTTTTTAAGCTTTAATCATGCAATTCCTTATATGCTAACTTGAATATTTTGGAAAATTCCCTCACCATGCTACATTTCCTTTCATGAGCCATGTTCAAGTTGCATGAGGACATGCAACCAATTCAGTTGAGGGGGGGAGAACTATATTCACTACATATTCACTTCCATGATTCCATTTCTTCACCACACTACATATCCACTTCCATGATTCCATTTCTTCACCACTATGACTCCATTTTTTCTCATTCACCATTCACCAACATTTATTTTCCAATGATACTTTGTTGCACTTTGCTTCATACGCAATATTGGCATGCTTCATTAATATTACAAAAGGGCTTTCTTATGCACATTATGATTTCCAGCGAGTGCTTACATTGTTATTGAAGAAAAGAGAACAGAAAACGAAATGAATGTTGTTAACACAAGAACTAACATTCTTTGTATTCATGGTTGTCACACAAGAACCAACCATAAGAAAATGTAAGTTGTTCCTCATGTCTTTCACATATCCTGGAAACATTCATTATTAAAAGACATCATCATGTAAAGCCAAAGTTCAAGATGCCAAATGTTCTTAAAGAGACCCATGCATGGTTGCATGAGGACATGCAACAAGTTCAGTTGGGGAGGATGCTGGGACTCAGAAATGTCATATTTTCATCCACATTTTCCTTCACTATTCCTTACATTTCATCATCCCATTAACCTTTTATCATATCATTTTCATACATACATTTGGGTTTCACCTTCTTATTTTCCATTTTATTCATTTTTGTATTACAAGTGCATTTATGATTAAATAATAGAAAATATACATATTTTTATATATATCTCAAGAATATGTGAGTTTTGTGATGTGTAGGAAATATGTGAAGAATTAATTCCAAGAGACTTATCCGTATCTCCTCCACCATATTAAGGAGATAATTATGCAAGCCTATTCCTAAGGAGAAAATCATGGAGGATATGGTTGGCATGTCTTATCCAATTCCTAAGGAGAAAATCATGGAGGATTTGGTTGGCATATCTTATCCAAGATATGTGAGCGATTCGTGGAGGATTCAAAGGGATCATATTTTGTAATAATGGGAAAGTAGTTAAAAATGCTTGAGAGATTTGTGGGATCATATCTTGTAATAATGGGAAATTAGTTGAGAGTGCTTGAGAGAATATTGGATATGTAATTATGAGAAGGTTATCTTCCTCATGTATATAAGAGAGTGCTCTCTCTTCATAATGAATAATGGAAAGAATGGATATTAGTTTTAAGAGATAGTTTTGTAATCATGATTTGTAATTTGACTCTTGTAATATAATTTGAGATAGTTTTATTGTTGTGAGCTCACATATGTTGTTTGTCATTCAATTCTTCACATGTTGTATTGCTTTTCCTTTATGCAATTCCCTGCTTTCATAGTTAATGTTTCAATGCCTTCTTAGATTAATTTAATTCTAGTAATTTAGATTAAATTAGTTCCACTTCAGTCCTGCATATATAGTGCATGTGTCTCGTAAGTCTATGGACCTCGGATTGACAAATTAAATAGTTGTGCAAGTACTACAACAGAATTAAACGAACACATTTTCACCCAACAAGCAGTTTGGCCTAGAACAGAACAGAGTTGCCTTGATAACATATTGTTGAAGTTGCAGAGGACAGAAGTGTTAAGATTTTGAGATTAAGATCTTTTATTGATAACAGAGATGCAGGAAGAATAGATCTACAATGATCTTCTACAACGACATTGTTGAGGTTTGCTGTGTATTATCAAAATGCTGAAGATGGTGGTATTGTTGTCTTTGTATTTTGTTATAATGTATGATCATTGATGTATGATTATAAATTAGAATTTTAAATTTATTATTATATATATAGAAATTTAGATAATGATATCATATCAATGATCATGCTTTGCAGCTTTTCAATTCAACCAAATGTCATAGTGGACTCAATTATAATATATTTTATATTTATAAGTTTTTAAGACCCTGACGCTCCCCCACGTTTCCTAAAAAATGGTGGGGATCTTTTGCATAACCGCTCCCGCGCCCCCTCGCTCCCTCGCTCCCTCGTCCCCTCGTCTCAGAACCTTGGTGGAACATTGATATTATCCCAATGGTAAAATTTATCCCTAAAAGTTTCCATAACAATCATGCCTATCATAATGTGTATATCAATTCCTATCTTTGTCAAGAATAACAATATGTTCACATTTTATATCCAACCTCTAAACAACCAATGTCATGATTTTGATGAAAAGACAAGTGCTTGATACTTTAACATTAGAGTAAACATTCAACCTTTCATCTATTTATGACTATTCTTGAAGGCAAATGAGATCAAGGCCACTACCCTTGTAGAGAAACAAAAGGATTTAAAAATATATAAACTCAAAATAGTAATTTCATTTCTATTGAGTAATTTTTTACATGAAGTGGAAAGGGGAGTACCTTCTAACACTGCCTACCTAACTGCACTATGATTTCCTTTCCTAACTCATTTTCTCTTGCTAGTAGTTCTAAAATATTATTTTGTTTTGTATGCTGATATTTTTTAACACTATTAATCCCAATATAAGTTGGTAGATGGGCATGGGTTACACTAATTATCCTAGCAAATTCTTAACAACTTTCAAAATTAATATTTGTGGGGTAGAAAATGCCCGCTATGATTTTAATTGATTAAATTTAAAATACAATTTCTTAACGATACAAACTATAAAAAATCTACATACAATGTGGAAATAACCCTAGGGGGAGGCTTATTAACATCCCTTTACCTAGGTCCCCATGGTGGTTGCCATTCTTTAGGGTATATATAACATTTCCATACAATTGAATTTCTAACACTTGCTCATGAAAGGAGAAAAGGACAAAGAATTGACTTTGAGTATGGTTTACAAATGCCACATTAAGTAGAAGACAATTGCCAAACACTAAATGAGGAAATGACTAGAGGTGGATGCATTAAGAGAGTGTGAGTGAAATCCCAACACAAGGACCCACATTTGAGGATTTTAACACAAGATGAATAAACTTAAGGATTTCAAAACAAGACTATTGGATATAAGATAAAACCTAAAAAGGATGTCAATGTTTCAGGAGCAAGAGAAGTGAACCAAAAGATAATCTTGAGAAGAAGAAACTTACCTTTCCTCCAAAGCATTAACTAAATGAAAATTAAATTATTGAACCAATTGATTGGTTCTTTTCATTGAAATCATTTGAAATTACTAATTGAATAACTTGACCCTTCTTTTCTTCACTTTCAATAGGGATTAATAGATGCAATACTATAACAAAGCATCTTCCATTATCATATCATACAATGAAGGGATCACCTGTGCATAATGCACATAACAAAAATCCATGCATGTCCATTGGTGAGACTCATAAAATTATCCTTGATTGTTCAATGCATTGGCACAAATAATGACAACATGATAAAAAATTACATAACATTCATTCTTTCAATAAATTTCTATAATTTATTTTCAAAACAAATCCTTCCCAAAGTCTAAAATGTGAGGAAAAACTATATCTTACATGTAGAGGTGACATTGTAATATGCAATAATTGAAAGACTCCATAATACACAACAATAAAATAAATGTTATGTAGAGGTGGCAACATTGTAATATGTAATAAATAAAAGACTCCATAATACACAATAATAAAATAAATGATATGAGAGACTGTCACTTACAATGATGATAAAACCTTTAAAAAATTGGATTGTATGCACTTCATCAATCATGACGTGTGATTTATAAGTTCTCCCCATATTGCATTAATTGATAAGCAACACATTCATTGTGTATGACAAAGATCATAAAAAAATCATAGTGTGAAATTCAACCGCGAATCATAATCAAACTTTAGATGTTAGATTATATGCATTTGACAAGCATGATACAAGAAAAACTTTTCATTGCAACCAACAATTATGGTAATGGAATGATACTAGCTCAAACACAAACATAGTGATATACAACACAATCACCATTAGGTAAAATCCTTATCAAACTTTATCCTTATCTTGTATTTACTTTTTAAATAGGAGTTTGAATAGGGATGTTTCCTTTAGAAACCAGGGGTATCCAACATGACTTCAAGCTTGGTCATCATTAAAACCCATTTACACATCCAAAAGGTGAAATTTGGGTGAATTAATACTTCTTTTTAAATAACATTATTATTAAAAACATATGTTTTTATTTTATTATTATCTAAATTTAAGGTCATTACCAAGCTAGACACCAAATTGGTGTACGAAACCCCTTGTTTGTGGGACAAGGGACCCACCTCCACGTAGTGATTTGAATGCTAAGGAAGGCATACATACTCTACCCCCCTCTAGTTTTAGATCTGTGACCTCTTAGGAGGAAACACATGCTCTTAAACATTAGGCCGACTCAAGCATATGCTCTTAAACATATGCAAGCTCTACATAACCAATGTTGCAAATTTAGTGAAAACACATGTGCTTGATAGGTTAAATGTTGGAGTAAAGAATCAACATTTAATCAAACTATGGCTAATCCTCTAAAGAAAATGAAAACAAGGTGACTTGACTAAAAGAGAAGAAAATATATGAAAAAATATAAACTCAAAACAATAATTTATTTTAAATTGAATATTTACAACAAAGATTGGAAAGGGACATCCCTTAGGGCACTCCCTGTTGGAAATACTAGGGGAGGTGAATGAATATTTAATCAATTAACCAATTTTTAACCATCAACAATCCACAATATTAACCATCAGAGGTTGAACATTGGATATTTACAATTGGGAGAAAATATTTTCTTAATATATAAAGAGTACATAGGTTGAACACATGAACACTGAAGATTTACAATTGGCAGAAAATATTTTCTTAACATATAAAGAGTACAATCAAGTTTATCAGCGTCAACTGAAACTTTTGTAGGCACCAACCTACGAAGGCTCCAATCCCCTAATTGAGCACCAACTCAATGAATTTGTGTGCACCAACCCACATGAGACACCAATTTCCTAACTAAGCACCAACTCAACAAAATTCATGGGCACCAACCCACATGAGACTTCAATCCCCAGCTGAGTACCAACTTAGCTCCAACTTGTACTTAGGGTTTTGTCACTCAATTGCTTTTTGGTTCTCAAATCGTAAGGAAATTGTCATCAACCATGCAATTCCCAAGTTTTCTCCTTCAAGCCTGATCACAATCACTACCACTACACTTGCCTTGTCTTCAACTGTCCTTAACTCTTGGAAACTCCTGGTTAGAGGTTTGGGCACCAATGCACTCTCCAAAAATTTCAGTGTTTCCACAAGAATCAATACACTTTGATACCAATTTAGGGCTTCCTGCAAAAGATTGCTTCAACCCTCCACATAGGTCTTTATCACAAGTTAGGAATGCATTGCACTGCTCTACTATTAAGAGTATATTCCTTGGTTCTATTATACACAATTAGTAGCACTCTTTTCAAGACTTCATAGATAGAAATATACTTTGAGCAAACCCCATGTCACATAGAGATGTCTTCCAGACCTGCAATCTAGACCAGCGTAGATCTATCTTAAATATGGATCTAACATGAGCCGAGAGGGATCCAATTTCTTCACTAGCAATTTTTTTATGAGCTGACATTATTTAAACGTTTTGTATAATTATTTAAATGTTTGTTTTTTAATTATTTTAGCGAACATGAGCAAACGTTCAACTTTGATAGACTTACACACCATTGGCTGTGCCTCTCAGCTTAACAAACAAGTTTGGCCCATGAGCCTTTCAACTCAATAAGCAAGTTTGGCCGCCTCCAACAACAGCAACAGCAGGGGTACAATCTACCCACAAAAAAAAAAGAAAGATTTTACGTTGGCAATCCTCTCTTCTCACTATTCCTCGGCACTTCTTAGTCAGTTCACAGCTCCTTACCTGTCATATTGTGCGACCATTCCAACCTATTGTCGTTTCGTCTCAACCTGCGGCCATTCCAGAAATTGATCTCGATCCTTCGAACAACACACTGTTCCCACTCTGCCCTGATGCTAGAACTTAAGAATCCACTAACATATACTGTGAATATATACTGTTAACCGATGCCAAAACTCAAGGGATTGACTGTTCCAACTGCGTGAAGGGTTTACAATAGAGTTGTGATTCGGTATAAGGAAATATAACGCCAGAGGGTTCAAATATCGTCTATTTAATGATGCATAGGTTTCAAATAACTTCAAACTCGCTTGCACCGTAGATACAGAGCATATAAACACAGACTAACAAAACTGATTTCCACGAGTTGTTGACAAAGATCAATGGAACAAATTAGCTTGGGATTTTCGTGTGCCAATCACACGCCACGCACCTCGACCAACTAGAGCTCTACACACAACAACGAGTGCAAATGCCATTCGACACCACTTCTATTTATATATAGACCGATCCATAATCCAACTTGGGGCCAACACATTTTTAGAGTTTTGGTTCATAATGTGTGTTGGGCCAAGATAACCTACGTTTGTTCCACGTATGATGTCTCGATGGTCTTTGCTGTGATGACCCATTTTCCTTAGCATTGTCGTATGTTTGAAGTAACTTGCTTATCTCTGAGATTTCAGAACTCTCTCTCATATTGGACTTACCGTCAAGATCTGCAAAGGGAATTCGATATTACAGTTATCTCAAAATGAACTTCAAGTGCGAAGGGTGAAGAGAAGGCCGCAGCAAGCGCAGGTGATGCGCCCACTCTACGGGCAGCTGTACATGGGAAGCAGCGCGAAGTCTTGGTGACGGGTGACAGCGTGGGTCGTGGGTCGCACGAAGGCGCCCGCCCACCGTTCGGATGTACACGTGGGTCGTAGGTCGCACGAAGGCGTCTGCCCGTCGTGCAAACGTAAATGCAGGTGTATGTGAAGGCGTCCGCCGGTTTGGTTGATAGCTTGGGTGGAAAGGTGCGTGTTGGCGCCCGCCCGCCAGTTGGAGACTCGGGTGAAGAGTGCTGTGAGGCACTTGCCCGACAGTTGTAAGTGTGGGTGGAGCGTGCACAGAGGCACCTACTCGTCCGGTGACACGAAGTTCGGTTGCGGAGTTTCAGTTGGTGGTCCGTGTGAGGGCGTGCCCGCCTAACTTGGGCAAGGCAACTTGTGTGTTGAAACGGTGACGCTGCACGACGGTGTTGACGGTTGAAAATTTGGCTAAGTATGAAACTTGGGGTTTCCCGAGTATACTTGTAAAATTGTAAAGTTGTATAATATATTGAAGTTGGGCAGAGTCATTGTTCAGGGAGTTGCTTCTCCCTTTATAGTGTTGCAATTGTGTTTTTTATGTATAATTGTTGTGGATAATGAATGTGTATGAGTGTTCATTAGTATAAAGGAATAATAATAATACTTGGTGAAAAAAAATAAACTAAGTATCGAATGTTAAGGCGTAGTCCATGAACATAAGTATTGGTGAAAAGAAAGTGTTCGGTGGTGCCGCACCTCACTATAAGCGGTTAAAAGACTACTGCAGGTACCTCTGAACGGTAGGCGGGCGCCTTCGTGCGACCCACGACCCACGTTGTCACCCGTCACCAAGCCTTTGTGCTGTGCTTTCCGTAGAGCGGGTGCATCACTTGCGCTTGCTATGGCCTTCCTTTCACCCTTCACACTTGAAATTCATTTTGAGATCTCTGTTGTTATTGCCTGTTGACTCTATATCAATTTCTTCTGATCCTTTATAATTCACATTCATATGATATCTGTTGTTATTGCCTGCTGACTCTATATCAATTCTCCGTGATCCTTCAAAATTTCTTTTAGAGTAGCTACAAGCTCTGCTTTAAGGTCTACATCAACCTCTACTTCAGTGTCTTCTTCATCTTCATAGTCTCCCATGCTTCTGGTATTTTCAATTTTTCTTTCATCTATCTCCTTTGAATCTTGACCATTTTTGTGTTCTTGTTCCACATACTCTGGTTTTGGATCATCAATCATAGGGATAAATTACTTTGCATAAAGCTTTTGTAGCTTTTCCCAAAGACTTTTTGCTCAAGAACATTGACCCACCTTGACATTTACAGAATCCGATAGACCACTCAAGATCACTTTTCTTTCTTTTGTGTTGTATTCTTTTGATTCCTCTATACCTATGCTTTCAATAAGAATTGATTCCAATACCTCACAACCAAAATTCGTCGAACAATGTCTCATTTTCATACTTTTGTCCATCAAATGAAGGAGCTAGGAAAGACAAACTTTCTTCAATATCTTTAGAAGATTTTGACAACATAGCATTGGAGGGGACTTCCTTTGAACGCTTGGAGCATTGCTTTCTTGACTTTGCCGTTTACTCTTCTGGGATCTTCCTTCCAACTGTCAAGCCGTGATTAAAGGAACCTGCTTTGATTCCAATTGTTGGATATACTGAGAGGGATGGGGGTGGCAGGTGAATCATAATTTATTCAATTAACCAATTTTTAATCATCAACAATTCACAATATTAACCATCAGAGGTCAAACACATGAACACAAAAGATTTATAATTAGGAGAAAATATTTTCTTAATATATAAAGAGTACAATCAATTTTATTAGCTCCAACTGAAACTTTCGTAGGCACCAACCTATGGAGACTCCAATTCCCTAATTGAGCACTAACTCAATGAATTCATGGACAACAAACAATAGGAGACACAAATCTCTTAGTGGAGCACCAACTCAACAAAATTCATAGGCACTGTAGAAATTCTGCAAATTATCTACAAATCTACCTCTAAGATCATGTAGAAAATCTGACTGTAGATTAACCTGATAATGCAATATAATCAAAGCAAAATACTATAACCTACTTCTACTATCAATTTGCGGAAGCTTAAAGATCGAGCTGAATCAGAGCTGAACAATATAACCAGGAGAAGAAGAAATCACAATACACATGAAAATACTTTGGGGAAAGCCTCAATTAAAAACCACATTATTTGTATTATCATACAAGGTCGATATACATAGAGATTATACAAAGCCTTAGCTCTCACAACTAACCAGCTCTTAGTACAATCCTCCTGGATGCTCACAGGCAATCAAAGCTTCTCACAAGCCTTCTCCTCTGCCCTCCAAGCTCCTATTTCCTTGCGCTGTTTCTCTGGGATGATCTTCTCCAACCAAGCAGAAAACTGATCTCTCACACTGATCTCACACCCTATATGAACTCCACAATCATCAAGGAACCTTCCCTTAACTGCATGCATGAGTTTCCTTTATAGGAAAACACATGCAACTGATAGTACACTGTCCTTGACATTTAGCTCAATTGGGTTCTTCTTAGAATAGACATGCATGAGTTTCTGATGAGGGAATTTTCAGTTATTTGGAGTACTCTAGTTGAATGCATACATGCATCAACTAATTGATAACTCACAATTAGTTCTTCAAACAGTTTAGAACTAATTTAACTGGACTTAACTCAGTAAAATGAGTTAACTAATTACAACTCAATCTTATCTCCTTAATTAAGGGATAATCTCCTTAATTTAAGGGATAACTCTCGCATGACTTCAGAAATACTTCTAACTTGAATTTCTCCAACTACTTAATCCATAATGAATTAATTAATTATTTTCAAGCAGCTGGTGAGACTAAATTCGAATTTAATTCACAATTCTAATTCAAGGACAAATTAAAATTGGAATTTCTAGATTCTATTTTTATATTTTCTTGTTGCTATTTTCAACACTCCCTCTCAACAAGAAAGGAATTCAACTCGATCCCGATCGTGAACATTTGGAATGTTATGCATGCAACACTTCTTTCTAGTGTTGTTGTTCCAACAACTCCAGAAACCAAAAAAAAAAAAAAAAAAAAAAAAAAAAATCCAACCTGAATCAGTATGATGCATCTGTCATCAAAGTCTTTGACTACTATTGCTTCTGTCAACTGAAAACTTTGTGCTTCTGCTGACTCTGCATTTCTGCACTGTTGTCAATCCTTCTCTGTGCTCTTTAGTATCTGACTGCTCTAGCCTCTGTCACTTTGATCTCTGACTGTATCAATCCCACTGATTCCTCCCGTTACTATGTACTTTAGGCTCCCGTAGCAAGGTACGATCCATGAGATAAAACCTTTCAAAGGACCCTACCCAATTTCAACCTTCTTGGGACTATCACTTCACATCGTCCCACTTCACAGCTAGAGGTATGGCTGCATGTGATCCTTCTGCCCACTTTTCCAATTGTGGCTCCTCTACAATTGTCTGAGACTTCTTCTGGGGCTGCATGTTGAGAGGTAATTTACTCTCCCTCTCAACCACCAACTCTCTAACATTTGCCTTGCTCCTCAAGGCTTTGCATGCATCTTGAACCTCAAGAGCATACAGGTTCTTGACTTGTGAACCGATCTGTTTCACCTGTCTCGTGGTGATGTGTCTAAGGAATGCTTTTCCTTTACTGAACACAACATCGTAGCCTTTGTCCTCCAATATCGCGATCGATACCAAGTTCTTCTTCAGTCCAGGCACAAACTTCACATCTGTCAAGGTGATAGGAGCTTTATGCTCCCTCTGAAAAGCAACTGTGCCCACTCCTGAAACACTATATCTTTCATTGTCACCCATCTCTATTCACGTCTTGAGGTCTTTCTCCTCCAAGGTACTGAATAATCTTTTATTGTCGGTCATGTGGATTGAGGCTCCATTGTAAAGATACCAGACACAACCCATCACCAATGACACCATGCATGCGATGAGGGTAAAGTCATTTCGAACTAAGAGGCTAATGCCTCACCTTCTGATCCTTCCAAGGATCCTTTCTTGGACTTCTTCGATGGGCAATTAATCGCATAATGTCCCATCTTGTGACAATTAAAGCATCTCACTTTAGACTTGTCACCCTTCTTCCCTCCATGAGAAGAATTCGATTTGGAATGGGAATCCTTCCCCTTCCCTTTCCTTGCCTTACTTGCTAAGGCCATATTTTCTTCATCATCATCCTTGGATGAAGAACCATCTCGTGTGCTCCTCTTGATCTCCTCCTGCATGAGATCCAATCACAGTGGTTTCCAATCTGACAGTTTCTCCCTTCCATTCATAGAGTCCTGGTAGTTATTCCAGCTCTTTGGAAGGCCAAGGAGAGCGAAGCTCACCATATCATCATCGGAAATAGTTATTTCCACACTACCAAGCTCATCTCTGCAAGTGGTGAGCTTGTTCAGATATGTGGAAATAGTATCGCCGTTCTCCATCTTGATTCTTCGAAGCTTATCCTTGAGCGCCAATTTCCTCTAGTCACTACTGTTCTGGTAGAGATCGTTCAACATCTTCCACATTGAAAATGGAGCATCCTTCCCAAGAAGACTTGAGACAATATGGTCTCAAACTCCCTCAAGGATGATCCGTCTCGCTTTCGCCACACTTCTTCCACTCAACCAACTCTTGTGCATTAGTTGACGTTGGATTTGGGATTTCTTGATCAATGAAATCCTTCAAGCCATTGTCTTCTAATATAGCCTCCATGCGATCTTTCCATTCTATGTAATTCGAGCTACCTTCCAAGGCATACTTGAATCTCAAGCCATAGAACGCCATTGACCAACCTTGAAGTATGATAAAAATTTGATTTGCACATGCAACCCTGAACTTCAAACTTCAAATTATCTCCTTAGTATACTGTTGATAGCTCCAATAAACTTGGCTTCGATAAACCTGGCTCTGATACCATGTAGAAATTCTGCAAATTCTCTACAAGTCTACCTCTAAGATCATGTAGAAAATCTCACTGTAGATGAACTCGATAATGCAATATAACCAAAGCAAAATACTATAACCTACTTCTACCATCAATTTGCGGAAGCTTAAAGATCGAGCTGAATCAGAGCTGAACAATATAGCGAGAAGAAGAAGAAATCACAATACACATGAAAATACTTTGAGGAAAGCCTCAGCTAAAAACCCCACTATTTGTATTATCATACAAGGTGGAAATACATAGAAATTATACAAAGCCTTAGCTCTCAGTACAATCATCTTGGATGCTCACAGGCAATCAAAGCTTCTCACAAGCCTTCCCCTCTGCCCTCCAAGCTCCTATTTCCTTGCGTTGTTCCTCTGGGATGATCTTCTCCAACCAAGTGGAAAACTGATCTTTCACACTGATCTCACACCCTGTATGAACTGTGCAATCCTCAAGGAATCTTCCCTTGACTACAAGCATGAGTTTCCTTTATAGGAAAACACATGCAACTGATAGTACACTACCCTTGACATTTAGCTCGAGTGTTTCTCATAATAGACATGTATGAGTTTCTGATGAGGGAAACTTCAGTTATCTGGAGTACACTGGTTGAGTGCATGCATGCATCAACTGATTGATAACTCACAATTAGTTCCTCAAACAATTTAGAACTAATTTAACTGGACTTAACTCAGTAAACTGAGCTAACTAACTACAACTCAAATATAACTCAATCTTATCTCCTTAATTAAGGGATAAACCTCTAACTTGAATTTCTCCAACTAATTAATTCATAATGAATTAGTTAATTATTTTCAAACAACGGGTGAGACTAAATTCGAATTTAATTCACAATTTTAATTCAAGGACAAATTAAAATTGGAATTTCTAGATTCTATTTTTATCATTTCTTGTTGCTATTTTCAACAGGCACCAACCCACACAAGACTTTAATCCCCAACTAAGCACCAACTCAACTCCAAGTTGTACTTAGTGTTTTGTTGTCAATTGCTTTTTGGTTCTCAAATCTTCAAGAAATCATAATCAACCATGCAATCCTCAAGTTTTCTCCAAGTTTGATCACAACCATTGCACTTGCCTTGTCTTCAATAGTCCTTAGCTCTTGGAAACTCCATGTCAGAGGTTTGAACACCAATGCACTCTCCAAAAATCTTAGCCTTTGCACATGAATCAATACACTTCAAATATCAATTTAGGGCTTCCTTAAAAACACTGCTTCAACCATCCTCACAAGTTTCTATCACAGGTTAGGAATGCATTTTTTCCTCCTCTACTACTGAGGGTATCTTCCTTAGCTCTAGTATACACAATCGGTAGCACTCTTTTCAAGACTTCACACACATAAATAAACTTTGAGAAAACCCCCTGTCACATAGAGATGTCCTCCAAGCCTGCAATCTAGATAAATAGGCTTGGCCTCCTCCCACACCAGCAAGGGCACAATATACCAAAAAGAATAAATAGAGATTTACCTTGGCAATCCTGCTCATCAGTCGAAACATGATGGAGTCTCATGACTCCTCTTTGGACCATGTCTCGTATATAGTGATACACGATTTCAATATATTTGGACTTGTTATGAAATACAAGATTCTCTGCCAATCGTAATCCACTCTTGCTGTCGCAATATATCATTGTTGTATCCAGACGTGCTCAAACAACTCTCCAAAGACTTTCCTCAACCAAATTGCCTCATGGTTAACCATGCCAACAACAATGTATGCTGCCCCGACTGTGCTCAAAGCTATGTATTTTAGTTCCCTCCTCATCCAAGATATCATGGCAAATCCCAAGCTAAAGCAACACCCTGATGTGCTCTTCCTATCAATAACATTTTCGGCCTAGTCGTACATCTTCAACAATATATCTCATAGCAAGGTTAAACATCCCATGCAAATATCTAAACACATGTTTGGAAACAACCTAGTGTGCATGAAGAGGCTTAGTCATGAATTGACTCAAAGTGTTCACCACAAAACATATGTTTGGAAAGGTGTTCACAATGAACATCAATGCCCCAATCAACTGTGGATACTCAGAGGGATTCACCAAGTCAGGTCCAATATCATCTTCGCATAACTTCTTGAAGTTCATCTCCATTGGTGTGGCCAGGGACTTACATTCTACCATTCCATATCTTTCCAACAGCTTCACGTCATTTTTCCTTGAAAAAGGAAAATCTCACTGCGTCTTTCCATACCTCTAATCCCAGGAAGTAATGCATCAAGCCAAGATCTTTCATCTCAAACTCAGAGGCCAACTCCCTCTTACACTTGAGCATCAAAGGCTCACTACCTGTCAAGAATAGATTGTCAACATATAAAACTAAAATCAAAGGCATACCTTGGACCACTTTTAAGTAGAGGTTCGAGTCAACACTGCTTCTTGTGAATCCAAGCTTCACCAAGTAATTGTCAATGTCAACATACCAAGCTCTGGGAGCTTAGTTCAAACCATAAAGTGCCTTCTTCAACTTGCAAACATGAGTCTTCCTATACTCGACTTCAAATCCCTGAGGCTGCTCAACATATACTTCTTCCTGTAGTATGCCATGAAGAAACACAGTCTTGACATCCATCTGGTGAAGAGTCCATCCTTGATTAGTAGTAAGGACAACAATTGATCTAATGACGGTGTAGTGAGAAACATGTGCAAAGATGTCATCATAATCTTCTCCCTCTTTCTGGGAGAAAACTCTAGCCATAAACCTCGCTCTATACTTCTTAATGCTTCCATCAACTCCATGCTTGATCTTGTATAACCACTTTGAAGTTACAACAAAGTTTCCTTTAGGTCTTAGAACAACATCCCATACATCATTCTTCATACTCTTTGGCCATGACATCCTTCAAAACTTTCTTTTTCACTGCTTCTTCAAAAGTGGGAGGTTCAACCTATATGATGATGATCATAGCTACAACGTATCTCTGGTACCAACATGGATCCTTGCTTTCTCTAAAGGTTCCTCTCGTAGCAACATGTCTTTTAACATCCTGTAATGTATTAGTTGTCTCTTTCTGGTAGGGGGATTACTTGGAGGAGCATCCAAGGGGTCCATAGGCTCCATGGGGTCATCAATTAATGTCTTTATTAGATTCCAACACAAAAGGAACTTCTAGTAGGTCCATGTCACCATCATTATTTTCAACAAGAGGAGGTAGAGTAAGGTCCCTTACTTTTCCAGGGACAACATATTCATCAAAAGTTACATCCCTGCTAAACTTGATTTTCCTTTGACCAGACACATATTCTAAAAACTTTAGAGTTGTCACAATACCGAACAAACATACCTTGCTTTACAATGGCTTCCAACTTGTTCCTTTTGTCTTTGCGGCACATGAAAATACACAAGGTAGCTAAATATTCTTAGATGACCAATATCAGGCTTCAACATGTAAACACTTCTTCAAGCGTTTTGTTGTCTAATGCTTGATGAGGAACCTTGTTTTGAACATAGATTGTTGTATTTGTGGCTTCTCCCCAGAGGAACTTTGACAACTTTTGATCATGTAACATGGCTCAGGCAACTTCCATGATAGACCTGTTCTTTCTTTCAACCACACCATTTTTCTCAAGATTATATGGCACAATAGTCTCTTTCTTGATTCTAGCCTCCTTGCAAAAGTCAACGAACTCATTTGAGGTATATTCTCCACCATTGTCGGACTTGAAAACTTTAATTCTCTTCCCTGTTTGATACTCTATCAACGCCTTGAAGGCCTTGAACATATCAAAGGCCTCATCTTTATGCTTCAAATATAATATCTATGATTTCTTGGAGAAGTCATCAACAAAGATTACGTAGTAGAGATGGGCACCAAGAACGTGCATTGGCATAACTCCACTAAGTCATAATGGATGAGTTGAAGAATGTCATTAGTCACATTTTTGCTAGAGGGGAACGATCCCCTCGTCTTCTTTTCGCTGACACACCTCGAACATACTCCATCAGGACTAGCTTGAACATCTGACATCCCGAAAACCAACTTTGGGCAGGTCTTCCTAATATAGATGTGCCAACCTTCAATGTCATAGCTCATTTTGATGATTGATATCGTGGACCATAACTCATCGTGGTCTTCCATTCACTCTATAGAGTCCTTTAATTCTAGATCCCAAGGTGAAAGCATCTCTCATGCGAGATTCCATAGGCTAGGTGAGGACCTTTCCTCTTATGAAGGCTACTTTCATCCATTTGTCTTCCAAGGAAACTATAGATACCAAGTTCTTCTTTAATCTTGGAACATACATAACATCATGAAGAAGAACGAATTCCCTTAAGTCCAAATGAAATTTAACACAACCAAAGCCCTTCACAAGATGAGTAGAGTTGTCCCCAAGGATTTGACTCCCTCTCAACCAAATTTGAGAGGACTTCCTAGTATCCAAAGAAATGTCTAGAAGCCCCACTATGTACTAACCAACTATCACATGAATTTCGAGGAGAGGAACTGGAAAGAGCAGAAATAAGAATATATTTAGATTGACTACAACAACATTGTTTTCATACCTTGAGTTCCTTGATCTCTTTTGCGGACGAAAGCCTTCTTCACAACCTTATTCATAATCATCATGATCATCTCTCCTTCTATCATCACCTCTACTTCCATCATTAAACCTGTTGTTGTTGAAGCCACGATTGGATCTTGTTACATCTCTCTTTCTTGGACAGTCTTGGGCATAATGACCATACTTATGGAAGTTGAAACATTTAACTTGAGGCCTTTCTTTTCTATACCTTCTCTTAAAGTCCTTGAATTCAGGAGAATACTTTCTTGGATTAGATGGTCTCCCTCGACCTTTCCTCTTCTTGCCTTGAGTAGCAAATGCAAAGGATTTTCCCTCTTCATGCTTTTGAATCCCCCCTTTGGCAATCATCTTGGTCTCCTCTTGAGTGCATTTACCAACAAACTCATCAAATGTCGGGAGTATATTATTGTTGCTTATAGTCGTAATGAAGGTTTCCCAAATAGGAGGAAGACCTTGAAGAGTGACCATCGCCAATTCTCTATCGGACATGGGCTCACCAACACTCTGCAATTGATCCCTTAGTTGGAATACCCTTATGACATTAGATTGTACAAATTCACCCTAGTTCATCCTCAATTCCTTGAGTTTATTCTTCAAGGAGAGGATATGATTCAAGTTGTTGACCTCATATATCCCAAACAACTTATCATAAAAGTCCTAGACTTCTTCTATTTTCCAACATAAAAAAGAAAATGGTATTGTTGGGAATTAAAAGGAATTTTCTTAGCTTTGATCTCACCTTTCTTATACTTGGACTTGGTAGCAAGAGGTGCATTCAGCTCAGGGACTTTTCCTTCCACATATTCCAAGACATCATTTTCATCCAATATCACTTCCATCCTAATCTTCTAAGCAACAAAGTTAAATGAATCACCCAACTTCTCATTATCCTTGAAGAAAGAGGTAGACATATTGACCAACAAATAGGCTCCTTTAGTTTCTTCCAAAGATGATTGCTCTTGTCTCTTGTCTCGTTGGGCTTGTCTTCACCTTGGATTTGATACCATGTTAATTTTTCCACTGTTTTATGCTGTTACAATCACTTTAGCCCAATTCTTATCTTCAATTGGCAATCACTTTAAATCACTTTAATTTTCCAGTAACAAATAGAAATTGTAGATAAAACAAAAATGCAATGAACAATAGAAGACAATCAAGAGCAATAACATGAGACATAGTGTTTGGTCAAAGACCAGGGAAAAACCCCACAAGGTGGAAAACCCTTTCAAATTCTTCTTCTTTTTTGATTGTCATTAAATGTTCAACAAAGAGATCCAATGATTCCATTCATCAACCATGAGTATGAGGTCAACAACCTTGACTTTCCAATAAACCAATATCCAAAATCCAAGAGATGAGACCAAAAGTCAAATCCGATCAACACAACAATCAACAATAGTCAAAGATGCCCCAACTAGTCCACAAGTCAACAATCAAACCACCTCTAAATTAGCTCGGTCAAAGGTCAAAATATTTAGCCTCCTTTGATGGTCAAAATCAAGTCAAAACAACCCAAAAATTGCTTAGTCAAAGGAGAGAGAAATTGCAACCAAGGTCTATGGTCAACATAAGTAAAACTGCCTAGAATGCTTTGATCTCTATGCCAAAGAATGCAGCCTCAGAAAACATAACTAAATTATGTCAAATCAAGTCAAAGTTGGTCAAACTATACCAAGCAGAAGTCAAAATTCGGCCAAGAGAAAAGGACCTCCTTGCACATGTGAAAAGTAACTGTGATTTTCAGAGTTGTATGAACCATAGAAGGGAAAAATGAATGTATTGAGGATATTCCAAAGTGATGTGCCTTGAGGTGAATTTATATGGGTTTTAGGAGACCCAATTTATCTTTGAAGTTGACCTGAACTTTTGTGCACAAGTGGATTTTCAAATTAAAAATGTATTTTTACTTAACCAAATTAGATTCTTCCAGAGGCAAAGAGGGTCTTCGGATGAGGAATGTTGTCCAAAGGAGGGAATTTGTCCGTAAGCTACCAAATTAATAAAAAAATCCCTAGTAACATTATGTGTTTTGTTGGGGAAATTTTGTAAGATATTCACCTACAAAACCCCTCTTTTTGTTGCTCAGATATATTTTCCTTAAAAAAATCATGTATTCCTATTAGAAAGGAGAAAACAATTGGAAACTTTTGAAGAATTAACTTTATAATGCTTGATGTATTTGTCGCAAATAAAACATATAATTATATAATGCAAATACTCTTTCCAATTAAAAAAATTAATAATTTAAAATAATAATCTAAATGTCTTCCAATTAATCAAATGAAATATTTTTAACAATATTAAACATTCAAAATCACATTTTTCGTCTTATTATATATATATATATATGGAAGATGATCACCATGATTTTTTTCTTTAAATTAAAAAATATAATTTTCTAAATATAAAAACTTATGGAATTCAAAATTAATTTAAACTAGTTGTTACTACATTGTCTAGAAAAGCCTCTTATTTAATCTTTCAATCGGTTAAATGTCTTCAATATATACTTATAAGAGTTTTAAAAGTACCCTATTGTTGAGTGGCAGACATCAATGAACACCAAATTATTATTTAAACAAAAAAGCAAAATGTAGTAATGGCAAAAACAAAGATGATAATAAACAAATGTTAAAAATATAAATATATAAAATATATATATATAATATATATATATATATATATATATATATATTTCTTCATCTTGTTTTTTGTTTCTTAAGAAATTATTTACCATTTTCAAAGTTATATTTCTTAAGTAAAAAACAAAAATGATGATATTTTCATTTGTATTTGTTTTATTTGCTTAAATGTAACTGTTTTACAGTTTAAAATTTTATCTAAAAAATGTTAATTTGGAAATAATTACCAATATAATTCATTTAAAAAATAAAATAAAGAAAATTATATCAAAAATAATAATTTTGGTCAATTGTATTTTGTTTTATTTGCTTAAATGTACTATTTTTTTACAATTTAATTTTTTTTATCTAAAAAATGCTAATTTGGAAATAATCACCAATATAATTCATTTCTTTAAAAAAATAAAAAATTATATCAAAAATAATAACTTGGAAAGAATCACTAATATACTTAATTTCTATCTTTAAACAATTTCACACTTTATTTGAGGTTAAAATTAACAACATTTATCATTATTTCTACCATATTAATAATTTTACAACTATATTAACTAAATTGACAAAAGGTTAACGATCCACATATTAAAAGTCCAAGGCAATTTATCAACAAAATTAATGAATTTAGAATGCCATAATAAATTCACACTAAATACAACTAATGCAAGAAGTGATACAATGATCCAAAGATACTATATTATAAAATCACGAGAAAAATGTATCTCGAAATAGTTAAGTTGTGTACCATGTTACACAACTTGAAACATTTATTATTAGGAATACCGAACTAAATTACAGTATTGGCATCCAAATTTTAACGAGGGAGTTTATTTCCCTTTTTCTTAAAGTTTTTCTTCGCATCAAACTTGATTTTGCAAGAAGAGACCTGGGTATGGAAATATAAATCAATAAATAATAAAAGCAGTGACAACTTTAATCATTTAAATCTACTCAATCATGTAAAAATGACATACTACTTACAAGTGTGGGACTTGGTTCTGAAGTTCGTTGCAAGACAAACACTTCTACACGAATGCCCTGAGGGAAACCAATATGTCATTAGAAATATAAATTATAATGAAAACAAAAGAAGCTCTAAAATCTTGCATATAAATATTTGTTTTATTACTTAGATGTTAGCATAATTCCTTGGTACGGCAGTTAACAATCTATGGAACCTATTATTCATGATATAACATAGTACATGACTATGGATGCACGTTTAATCCCGCTTACTGCTACTTTTTGTACCTTATGTACCTTTATCAGGCTTCTTATATTGTCTTAATATAATTTATATCGCTTTTTCTTCTGAAAAAAAAACATGACTATGGATGCAGGAACATTTTTTGAAAGTCAAATAAGACTTAAAAATCTTCCCACATTTATTAAAGGAAGTGGATTTCTTTAATTTAATTTTATTTAAATTATGAAGATAAGGATTTGTTTTCATAATTAGGAGGTGACAGGGTTTAGAGAAATGAGAGATTCATTTTCCATGGATATGTCAATCACTATTTCAATTGAGTTGTTGAGGGACTTAGAGATTTTAGAATTAGATTTGATATTTTTCATAAATAGGTGATTTGATCCATCTTTAGTGATCTCAACTAAATCATCTTGTTGTATAAATATGATCTTTGTAAATGGAATAGAGAGAGATCTCAACTAAATCAACTTCTTGTATAAAGATGATCTTTGTAAATGGAATATAGAGAGAAATGAGAGTTTGAGTATGAAAAGAGGTCCGAAAAACCAAATAGGGGATTGCGTATTACATTGCTTACTCTGTAGTTATTCATCTCTGTTCAAATTCTAGATTAATCCTCAAAGTTGTGTTAATTTTCTTGTTTGTAGAATAAATGGGTATGATTCACAATCTGTTGTTGTGATTAGCAAGTGAGCTAGATCGGATTCCTCTTGTACGAAATACATGGAGACTGTCTTAACCGGTCCAAGTTCCAAATTGAGTTTCAATTCTTCCAAGTTCATAGATGAGGTTCCAATACAAAGTCAAGGTTTTAAGTTATTGAATTGACATTGTGGTTCTTTTGCGCACCAAGTGTTAAATACTGAGATTTGTAGAGTGTCGGTGGATCATAGTTCTATAATGGAACAATTCACAATTGAACGAGGTTCCATACCAGACTTAATTCTTCCGATGCATCCGATATTGTTCCTATAAGTCGAAAGAAAAGTAGATCAATGATATAGGTTAAGTGTTGAAGAACTCCACATTCCAGAGCCGAGTTGCGTGTAATTGCTATTGTTTCGTGGTTCAACCCTTATCGAAACCGAAAACCATTATAACATAACAATTTAACAAAAACTCTATTCTTTTCAAAGATCCATCAATTGGCGGTAATGTCGAATTATCTGTCAGAAGATTTGTCATATATTGACTTATCGACCATTGTGCTCGTGTGTTCACTTGCTACTCAGGGATATCGTTCTAATCCGATATCATATCGGCCGACAAAGTTCGTTAATTACTGAAGCACCTAATAGAAACATTACCGACAAGTGCAGTAAAATATACCGACTCCGATAACAACAATGGCTTCTGATATCCTAGTGGGTTGCAACCAATAGCGGGGGTCTGGTAAGTCTGTTCCGATATCGATATAGCACCTTTGCGTGACATCTCATTATTGGGATCTGTCATCTCCCACATACAGAAACAAAGGTTGTTATCTATTGTGAAGGTTAGTCAAGGTAAACATACCAGATCAGGTTTGATTGTGGGCACATTGCAACACAAAGAAATAGTCTGATGACCTACTATTCAGTGTGGACTAGCGCTCTCGATCACTACCCTTGATGACATGCAAATTAAACACGGTAAGCGCTCGGAGCATTAAAATTTGAGGTTTGAACATTTTTTGAAATAAGTGGAAAGGTGCAACAGATTGAGGCGGATGTGTTAAGCGAATTTTCGGTTAAGTACTTGGTTCCAAACCTTGCCCATGTGCCTTGAAATAGTCTAGTACCCAAGTGTTAAAGGTTTGAGTTTGGGTGTGAGTGGATAATTGATGGAGTGAGAGGTTGCAACAGAGAATAGAAGTGCGTACTAATAAAACAGTTTTAAAAGTCTGAATCCCAACCCATATTCCTGATTCAACATTTAAGGGATGACATTGAAGCTTGATCACAAAGAATTGGATTGAATTTGTTCGACCACCACATTAAAGGGGATAAATGGATGCATTGACATCGATTTTGGTATCAGATCGGGAGAGACTTGCTCTTTTGAATGACTATAGAGATTTGAAGTTATTACAACGCTGAAGCAAAGGTATTGGCAGAACAAGTGTTGGATTAGCAAAAGAATGCTGAAGAAGAATTCAAGGCACGAGATCATAGTAGGAATGTTTATGATTTTAGCAAAGTTATTAGAGGGATTAAAAGAAGACACCAACAAATTGTTATAAACATTAAAGGGGTTATGCAAGGCACAAAGACTAGAAGTATTGAGGTACTGGATTTATTTTATTTGTTAACAAATGAGTATATGTTAACGCATGACGAGTAGGAGTTATCTCTGTAAAAATACTAGAGACATGCATATTGAAGTTGCAACAAAGAAATCTAAAGAAGGATATAATTCGAACCAAAGGGATTTGTTGGACGAGCTATGAAGAACACAAAAGGCCTTCAATGAGTAGGTCTGGTAGGACCTTGAAATTGAATCTGACTTTTAACAATTGGATAAGGTATGTGTTTATGCAAGCACTGGCAGAGAAAGAAGGGATAAATGTGGTAGAGACTCTTACCATAGAAGAACTATAACAACTTTCAACTAAGGTTGGGTAGAAGTTGTTGATAAATGAGTAGTGGAAGCTCTTAGGAGAAGTGAGTAGAGTGAAAAAATCTAGAGGAGCAGAGAAAGGTCAAAGGGTTTTAGAGTAAGGAACCAAAGTAACAAAATACCAAGTTTAGAGGATAAGCTTGGTGAGGTATTTTGTAGCAAGGCGAAAAAGGCTTGTTACTACAGAGGCTTGTTTGCAGTTCACAATTGAGAATGGAGAAGCTGATAGAGAAAGAGAGAAAGATGACTAAAGATGATTAGACAAAGAGTCTAGATAAAATCCACAACTAGATGAAAGAAGATGCCAGAGCAATTTGCAGAACAAAGAATTTGGTGAAAGGAATTTAACAAAGAGATTGTTGAGTTTAAAGAAGAGAGAATTGCAGAAGACTTGAAATATGGATTAAGGTTGAAGAAGGTCAAGTGACCTATTGTGCAGATGAAGTTGAGGGAAGATTAGTGCATAAAACAATCCTTGGGAGCAGGACAAATAGTTCACTTTTGTGAACTATAATAGGGAACAATGCTTGAAGAAAATGATGTGGGAAATGAAATTGTTAATTTTAGGTATGTTCTATGCTGAGAGCAAATTTACTTCAATTTTCCATATTACCTCAACCTCAATATCAATTCCAGATTAGCAATCACATTTAGCATGATAGTAAAATGTAGATAGAACATAAACATAAATCGCAGAAAACAAGCCAAGACAAAAGGACACAAGATGTGGCGCTAGCCAGGGACAAACCCCAATGTGGGGAACCCTTGATTAATTCTTCTAATGTTCTTCAATAGTTTAGTAGAGAGAGAGATAGTACATATACATCAGAAGTCAACATTTTGACTTGACAAAATAAGAGCAGAGATCTTCACTAAGAAGATAACACGAGGTAGCTGATCTGAACACAAGTGATTCCATCACCATGCGGCACCCATCACCGTGCTACACGTCATTACACCATGCTGCACTATTCATGATCACTATGCTACACCCAACAGTGTGCTGCATTAACCACACTGCATCCAACAGTGTGCTGCATTCATTGTCACTATGCTGCACCATCATACCCAATGTTGCACAAATCGTCGAAAAATCGCGATAATATCGTATTATCGCGATTTTTTCAAAATGGTGATTAAATCAGGTGTAAAAATTGAGAATTTTTTTTTTGGCCAATTTTTTCGGTAACAATCACGGGCTCGTCGGGCAGCGCGTGTTTATTAGGAAAAACACTTGTTTTGTTTTTTGGGACAACAGAGGGCGCAGTGGGGTTTGGAGAGTTGGAGAATTAGAGGTTTGGAGATTGTGGAGCTAAATCAGCTACCTGGAGGTGAAAATCGAAGAGTGAGTTAAGGAAGAGACACATTATCTCCATAAAACCGGTATGGGCACCATAGTTTTGTGTTTTCATTGTTTTGTAACTTTGCTTTTGTTTTTTTCTATGTTTTTGGTTGGGTTTGGAATAGGGTTTTGTCCAATGTAATTTTTTTTTAGTTTTTTTGGTTGGGTTTGGAATGGGCCCATGGGGTTTTTGACATTTGTCCAATGTATTATTTATTTTTTTTGGTTGAGTTTGGAATGGGATTTCTTAAATTGTATGTAATTTTTTTTAGTTTTTGTAAAATGTAAATAGTAAAAATACTAAATTGTAAGTTTGTAACTTGTAAATATTAAATTGTAATCCTTATTTTCCCATAGGTTCACCAAAACACCATTCAAGTTTTCAACTTCAAAGTTCAAAATCAAACATGCCAAGGAAATTGGACCCTTTCTGGGAATTTGATGAACCTGTTGCTCCGAATGATAAAATAAACTTGTCTTGCAAGTTGTGTGGGCACCATATGTCCGAGGGGGTGTACAAATTGAAATATTACATTGCACAAATCCCTGGATTTGATGTAGGGCCTTGCACAAATACAAATCCTGAACTCATCCGAAGAGCCATGAAAGCATTGGAAACTTTAGACCATACTAGAGAGGCCAAACAAGAAATGAAGAGGCAACTAAAAAAGTCAGCTGAACAAGGAAGTGGCAGTGGTTTCACTGCAGCATCAAACAACTCGGTAGCTACCTTATCATTTGTTCCTTGAACCACACTTGGTTCACAACGATCTACCAGTTCAATGCTAAAAAAAACTGAAAAAGAACAAGCTGACAAATTGCTGGCAAAATTTCTCCTTTGGAGTGATATTTCTTTCAGCATTGTAAGGAATAATCCATTTTTCTAGCCTGCCCTTGATGCTATTGCAACTGTTGGCCTAGGGTACAAAATCCCTTCTTATCATGACAAAAGAGGCCAGATTCTTCAAAATGAAAAGCTTGATTGCACCAAAATATTGGAGGATTTTAGGGAATCATGGGCACAAACAGGTTGCACTGTGATGTCTGATGGTTGGACTGACCAAAAGGGGAGAACCCTTATAAACTTCTTGGTTAGTTGTTCCAAGGGGACTATGCTTATCAAATCTATTGATGTATTTGCACAAATCGAAGATGCAAGAACTTTATGTGATTTGCTGGATGTGTTTATTTTGGAGGTGGGTGCAGAAAATGTTGTCCAAGTCACAACGAACAATGCTGCAAATTATGTTGCTGCTGGCAGGATGCTTATGGACAGGCATCCTACTTTATTTTGGACACCTTGTGCTGCACACTGTATTGATTTGATGTTGGAAGACATAGGGAAAATTCCCTTTGTCAAAGATATTGTTGAGTCATCCAAAAGCATTACAAAATTTATATATGATCATACATCTGTGCTTAGCTTGATGAGAAGATTCACCAACAACAAAGAGTTGGTGCGCCGCCATTACACGGTTTGCCACCAGTTTCATATCTCTTCAATTCCTCTTGAATTTTATGTGGGATGTGAAGAGAATGTTTCTGTCAGAAGAGTGGCATGCTTTGCCAATGAGTCACAAACCAGAGGGAGAGTCCATATGCAAACTAGTTTCATACTAGGAAAACTTCTGGGCAGGAGTGCAGGAGGTGTGCGCCGTTACTGAACCTTTGGTAAAGGTTCTTCGGTTAGTTGATGGTGAGAAGTCCGCAATGGGTTATTTGTATGAGGCCATGGACAGGGAGAAAGAATCCATTCGGGCCTACTATGATGATAAGGGAGATGAAAGGTTTCAGAGACAACTCCTCCTATGGGGAGTGATTGATGAACGATGGAACAACACACTCCATCGTCCCATTTATGTTGTTGGGATTTTCCTGAACCCCGCATTTTCTTATGCATGTGGGTTCGTATTTGATGGTGAGATCATGGATGGATTCTTAACCTGTGTCCAGAGGATGGTGCGATCTCCAGTAGAACGTATAGAAATCTCTAAAGAAATTGAGACATATAGGATGGCAGGTGACACATTTGGCTTTGACATGGCTGTGACTGATAGGACAATTAAAATGCTAGGTATTTTTTAATTTGTTTCAAATTTCATTGTCTCTTCAAATTCCATTTTTTTCTTATGTTTATTTAAAATTTTATTTGTAATTTTGTTGTAGATGCATGGTGGAGAATGTATAGTGCCAAGGTACCCCTTCTGCAAAAGCTTTCCATTTGGATCCTCAGCCAAACATGTAGCTCCTCAAGATGTGAGCGCAACTGGAGTGTACTTGAAAAAATACACAACAAGAAGCGCAACAGGTTAACACTTAAAAGTTTAAAATATTGCAAATTTCCAAATAAAATTTTGAATTCATTAAACAATATTTTTTTGATAATTATTATTTCATGATCTTTGTACAGTTTGGAGTCCCATCGACTTAATGACATGGTCTACGTCTACTACAATTTTCGATTGTGGGTGAGGCAACCTGAGAGGACACCTGATATGGAGGCCATTTCATTGAATGGGATTGACACCACTGCTGCATGGAGGGTTGAGTCCGAGAGGCCTCTCATGGAGTTTGTTGATGATTGGTTAGTGTAGGATGTAGTGGAGGGGGAGGGGGAGGAGGAGGAGGAGGAGGAGGAGGAAGAGTTGGAGCAACAGGAGGAAGAGGTGATACCACCTGCTTGGGCTACCCCTGCCACTAGTAGAGGACGTGGTCTACCTCCTATAGCTCCTACTTCTAGTTCTTCAACTTCTAGAGCACAGTAGACTCCACTGCCAACTCCACCAGCGCCAACATCTACATCTAGAGTGAAAGGGAAAGCTATGGCATTTTCTCGCAAGAGGGGCAGAGGAAATCAATAGTATTAGACTTTAGTTATTTTGTTCATTTCATTGTATATGACACTTGACTCATCAGATACATTATTATATTTTTTGTTGATATTTTGAGGCTGAGTTGGGACTTAGGAGTCAGGACTTACTATTCAGGACATGATTCACTGTTATGTGTGATTTTAACACTAGAAATGATATTAAACATCTTATATATTAGTTCTTTTATCATATTTATGTGTCAATGTATTTATTTTATGTTGTAGATGGTTTAGATATTAAAAAATTGAAAAAAAAAAGAATATTTTTGTACCAAACGATTTTTTCCCGATTATTATGATTTTTTCCGATTTTTTCCCCGTGCCTAAATTATCCCGATAACGATTAGTGCAACATTGATCATACCATGTCCATCATCACTGTGTTGCACCATGTTGCATCATCACACCATGTCCATCATCACTGTGCTGCACCATCACTGAGTTGTACCTCATCATGTTGTACCCAACTTGCTGCTCTTCATCATCATTATGTTGCTACTATACATTGTGCTGCACTGCTACACCATGCTGCATCCATTATGCTGCACTACAATACTGTATCCAATTACCAGCCTTAGCTGCTTTCTATGGCTTGCAACCTAGCAGAGCAGCTAGGCCACAATAGCAGAGTCCTTCAATAGGTCAAATGAACAACTTCTCCTTCAGTCCTCTAATGTTGAGACAGCTGCTCTCAAACATCCCTAATTCATGCCTTAGAACAATAGTCTTTAACAACTGTTGCTAGGCTTCTTTGCACAACGAATTAGGGCTTCAGTAAGATTGAGATTAGGACCTCTTCTACGCCTCCTTGCAGCTATGCATAGGGCTACTAAACTGAGTCTAACGCTCCCTTTTAGACCTGCTGCTAGTCTTCTTAGGACAACAGATTAATATCATTGCTGGACCTGTGATGAGGGCTTTAGAACGACGACATAAAGCACTTGTTAGTATTGCGATTAGGGCTTGCTAAAAGGCCTCCCCTTGCTGCATTAAAACCCTTAATGAATGTGCCCTAGGACATCGTATTAGGGTTGAGGTATAGCTGTAGTTAGATCTCCTTTAGGGCTTAGATAAAGGTGCCTCCTTGCCTGCATTAAAGTAGCTTCCTTTGCTGTATATAAGTGTCCCTTCTTGCTGCATATATACCCTCATGGATTGCGACCTAGGGCAAACTTAAGTGTTGTGTCTAGGACATTGTGTTTAGGACAATGTTTAGACTTCTTTTGGACAACGTTGAGTGGCATGTAGAAATTCCCTCGCTGCTAGGAGACCCTCATCTTGACTGCATATAAGACAACGTAGATGCCTTCTCCTTTTGACTGTAAGTAGGGCTAGGGTAACTCCTCTTAGGGTAGCATATAGACTTTCTTAGTGTCTAGAGTTAGGGAAAACTCTCTAGGGCAGCGGATTGTCTTAGTGACTCCTCCTTCCACCAAAACCCAAAGACAAGTGGAGAGGAAGAGATCACAAGAAGAGTGTGTGTCCAAATGACTAGCAAGCCACCTCTTTTTATACTAAAACGTTGAGCACAAGTGGGGGCAATTTGGTTGTTGGCCGACCTTGACGAATTGTCCCATAACACAAATAAATTCATATCTCCATGAATACATGTCAGAATCGAATGATCTTTAGATCAATTCTACACCGCTCGACGAGAGGAATCCAAGAAAAATGTTAGCTGCCATGAATAAGTAGACCCACAAGGAGTTTGGCCCTAGTTGCCAATTTTAACACTCCCTCTCAACTAGGGAGAACTCCATCTGCTAATCCATCTGCCAGACTGTACTATCTCTGCCATTATTGCCTTGCACTGCTCTGCTCTGCTGAACTATGAAGAAGAAGAAGTGATCGAGAATGTATCATACCATCTTCTACTGACTCGAAGTCAATCCCATATAAATGAGAGTGTCTCATATCACTCTTACTGACTTGAAGTCAGTTCCAATAAAGAGAGTGTCATACCACTCTTACTGATCCAAAATCAGTTCCACTCTTACTGACCTGAAGTCACTTCCAATAAAGAGAGTGTGTCAAACGACTCTTACTGATCCGAAATCAGTTACAAATAAAGAGAGTGTACCATACCAATCTTACTAATCCGAAATCAGTTCCAAAAGAGAGTGAGTTATATCACTCTTACTGACCCGAAGTCAGTTCCAATTGATCCTAGATCAATATCATCCTAGCATAGGGAGTACAGTAGTAACACGATGCGTCCATCGATACTACTATGGTCCCTATCCTCATTTCCCTACTCATTGGCCAGATGAGAGGTACTTCCCATGAGTCCCAGACTACATGGGTAGGATGTCTCAGGAGGAGAAGGATGAACCACTCATCCTGCCTACATGTTGCCAGGGGTATCCCAGGGGAAGGCTGAACCACTCACCTTGTACACAACAAATCACCAGGGGAAGGCTGAACCACTCACCCTATGACTGTGTCTCAACAGGAGAAGGATGAACCATTCATCCTGCCTACATAGCAGACCACTAGGAGAAGGTTGAACCACTCACCCTATGGTAGCTCATTGCTCCATGATGTACCCCCAAGCCCCTCGGAGCTCCCAGAGCTCAATGTCCATATCATACAGGACCCTTAGGAGAGAGTCTCTCCATGACTCCTAGTCGTTCTCGGAAAGTTAAGAATTTGACCTTTCCCAGGGGCTTCGACAGAATATCGATGACCTGCACATCAGTCCCAATGCGATGGAGCGTTCTTGCTCCTCGATGTACCATATCCTAGAGAAAGTGGTACCTGATGTCTATATGCTTGGAACAATCATAGAACACGAGATTCCTCAACAATCGAATCCCCCTCGAGTTGTCATAGAAGATCACGATGGTATCCAGCACATGTCCAAACAGCTCGCTAAAGAGCTTCCACAACCAGACAGCTTCACACGAGGCCATACTCACAGCTATGTATTCAGCCTCAGCGGTGCTCAAAACAACCGTCTTTTGCTTCCTGCCCATCTAGGATATCAAAGCAGAACCCCTCCACACAGCCTGCCCAGTCAACATCAGAATAATCATACAGCTTCACATTTCCGGCAGTGTATTTCGATCCATGAGAGATTGTGCCCTGAAGATATCTCAAAATATTCTTGGCACCAATCTAGTGAGGCTCAACCATATATGAGCTCAACACGCTAACTGCAAAACATATATTCGGACGGGAGTTCACCAAGAACATCAATGCTAGTATGAGTTTATGAAACTCAGAGGCATTTCCAAAATAAGGTCTGGCATCACTACTGCATAACTTCTTAAAGTTAGGCTTTATCGAGGTAGTCACGGGCTTGCAGTTCACCATTCCAAATCCGGAATCTAACTCCCTCTTACTTTTGTAAATGAGAGGGTTTATACTTGTTAGAAAGAGATCGTCCACATAAAGTACCAGTATGAGAGGTCTATCATCCACAACCTTAAAGCAATGGTTTGGATCGACTTCACTCCTAGCGAATCTCAGCTTCATTAGATAGCTGTCAATCCTCTCATACCAAGCTCAAGGAGCTTGCTTTAAATCATAGAGAGCTTTCCTTCACCTGCATACATGAGATTCCAGATCATGAATGTCAAACCCCTCGAGTTGTCCTACATCTAAGGTCTTGCTACATGAGGGGAATGATCCGCTTGTAAGTTTTCCTTTGGTATATCTCGAACATGAACCTTCATGCTCTTCTTGAGTTCAGGCATTCCTGTCATCATTTGACACACATCAGGTAGGGCCCCATAATGAGCAAACCTCCGGTGCTATAGAAGAGGTGTGTCAACTGACATGGTCCCCAATGGACTCCCTGCAACTTGATACAAATTGCAAACCCTGAACTCAAAAGTAAAAGCATCTTGAAAATTCCTTTTTCAAACACGTACCTTTCCATCAATGAATGCCACCTTGAAACCTTTGACTTCCATTGCCGAAATGGACACCAAGTTCTTGCAATCAGGAACATAAAGGGATTCTTGTAAATGAATCGTGTTACTCTCATTCAATTAAGGGGTAACATTCCCTAAACCCGTTCCGGGATAGATGGCATTGACTCCAAGTATAATCTCCACGATTGTTTCGTTCTCTATCAAATTAGAGAAAGCTTCCTTCTATCCGATGAAGTGCCTTGAAGCACTATTATCAATAAGCTAGATTCCCAAAGAGTCTAGAAAAAAAGTAGTGGAGAGGGCCAATATAAGATAATACTCCTTTAGCTTATCTGAAACAACATTTGATTCTTCATACTTGGAGTTCCTTGCTTTCTTTGAAGAGTCGGTCATTTTCATGATGACCTGCATTCCTTTTTCCTTTGCCATGGTACCTGTCATTCCTTTGATCATTGAAGATGCCCCTGGAATGATTGTTATCATCATCAAGTGTTGTGTCCCTTCTATTGGGATACTCCTTCGCATAATGGCCAAACTCATTGCAAGCAAAGCATCTGCCTTTCCTTCCACCCTTAGATACGGACTTCCCATTGAAGTGATCTTTAGGTAGGCCATCAGATGATTCCGCTGCGCCACTCTGATAATCTTCTTTGTTTCGACTTCACCCTTGGTGAATTTGAAGTGGGATGAGGAACCCATTGAGCCTTCTGTCTTTTCCAACTGTCTTCGGTGATTGCTCTTGTTGTCGCACTGAGTGTCTAGGCATCGCAACAATGCTCAGATCAGGGGCTGTCACCCTGATCCACGATCTCTTCGTTTAAGCTACCTCCCTACAACAAGCTAAGGGGGGTAGACCCTATGGATAATTTGGATGAAAGAGAACCAACTGGGAATCAACTGGCTCAGGAGGCACAGCGAGGCAATCGAATACTTGATTTAAAGGCTTAGCAAGATCTAGAATTTGATTAAATTTTAAACGACAAATACGAGTGCCTTATGGAGTCAATGATCCAAGTAATTGATTATCAACTGCTGCATTAGAAAATATGAAATCAGTTTGCAGTTCCACGATAAAATTATTTAACAATCATTTGCAAAATGTCTAACATGTAAAGAACATTAAATGATTCAAGCAACAACGATCAATTTCACCAGCTGCATAATGCCCTAGCAATTAAATTTCTGAAGATCAAACACTTGAAACAACCACGAAAATTAAATGCTTAACAATTTCAATCCTAGAAATAAGAGATTTCGCCAACTTCAAATAATTAATTCTCAGACATAAACATTTAAATTATAGAGAAATGGCAAACACTAATCCCAGAATGCCTCACCCTTAGATTTTATCATTGATGAATTCGATTGATCTTAGGAAAACTTTTAGATGGCTAAGTAAGACAAATCGAAAAAAGGATTTAATAATTCTTTAAGATTTTTTACGGGCCAGAGGCCACATAAAATTTTTTAAAGCCTTAAATATGAAATTTATTTCGATTTGATACTTGGGGTTTCTTACGGCGAGAAGATGTGAAGTCCCCTTTTTTTTATTATTTTTTAGGATTTAAAAAAAAATTAAAAAAATCAAAGTCAAAATAAGGTAATGAAAGATAAAATCTAAATAAAACAAAATAAAACCAAAATCAAACTATTTGCAAACTTAGGCCTAATCGAATATATAAATAAAAGGAACTAACCTAAGTTAACACCATAAATATTACGATAATGAAATCAAATAACATACGATGAAATAGAATTAACCCTAACCCAAGCATAAAATCGAAAAATCAAAGTGTATGGCAACAAATGAGTTTGATGGTAAGGCGTGCAAATGGCAGATGAAAGAACGCTGTGGAGAATGAGCTATGTGTGAGGGTTTAGCAGGTAATGGAGGTCTGGTGGCGGCGATAAGGGGAGGAACAAGGACGCAAGTCAAAGAAGGTTGCTAGCTGGCTGGAGGACAAGGGGATCCACGTGTAGCAAAAACACAAGAGCAAGGATGGCAACGATGAATTGATGAGGAGCTGTGGGTGATGAGGATGCACGACGGAGGAAAAATAAGAAACGTCGTGGGTTAAGGAGCTCGAGGTATGGCAGCATACTTCGATTTTTCTTGCAGGTTTTGGATCGCTAAAAGCTGACAGCAAGGGGAGCAGGCAGTGTGAGGAAGAGTGTGAAATGGCAGCGTGGAGATGGCTGCGTGAAGGCTGGCAGAGAAAGCTGGATGATAGCCGCAGAGGTAGAAGGAGGCCAAGTAGATGGGCAGAGGGTTTAAATTGAGACTGCGTGGAGGGAAAAAAATATAAGGACACTGAGATTGCAGCTTTGAGTATAAGGGACAACGCAGGTTTGGAGAAAAATGCGCAGAAAGCTAAGTTGCACGAAACAGGGAAACGGGTACGAGTTTCCAAAACGGGAAGCGATACGAAACGCAACCTCCCCAAATTTTGGAAACGGGGAAATGCGAATATATATATATATATATATATATAATATATATATATATATATGTTAGGACATTTAAGAAATATGTGCAATCATAAAGCATATATGATACATTTTAATTTATTACATTATGATAAAATTGTCAATTGTCAATGCATAAACTATAAGTCTCTAAATTTACATCACATTTACTCGTGAATGATCACATAATGAAAATAGAAATATCCAAAATCAGCCACGAGAAATTTATAATTTCTTGTCTCGTGCTTGATTGGGAGTCTCCTCCTACATAATCAAATGACTTTAGTGCTCTTGATTAAATACAAGTTTCATACCTTAGTACCCTACAAGCTCTTCATTATTGGGAGTTCCCCTGCATAGAGGGCTTGGTTCTCTTGATTAAATACAAGTTCTATGCCCTAGTACATGATAAAATCCAATGGAAACATTGCAATCCCCCTAATCCTAAAATCCTGAAAAACAGATATGTCTGCTGGATTTTGAGTGAGATCTAAAATTCTACTTTCTCCATATGAAATCCAATGAGGGTGAAACCACTCTCAAACATCCTGAGTCATTTCATGGTGATGTTAAAAATTTAAGTAAAAGGATGAAAATGAAAATAAATGAGAATATCACTTTTACTTTACGAATTTAACATTACCATGAACTTCATATCAACATTAGGGCAAAAGTTCACTTTTATAACTTTAGACAGGCATCTAGAAGCAACTAGAAGTCACTAGGATAACCTAAAAATAAATTAGAAAACAAACTAATTTTTTTTTTTTTTTTTAAAACACAAGTAAAAAGCAGAAACGTAAGTCATACAGCCCTGAAACACGTTTTAGGCTGTACTGGCCACGTTTCAGTGTCGTGAACGTGGCAGTACGGCTTGAAACACATTTCAGGGCCGTACCAAACGCGTTTCAGCGTTTCGTACCCGTTTCCGTACGGAAATGCCCCCTTGCCCTACGTTTCCTGCAACATAGGCAGAAAGGTTTGGCAGCCAAACAAAGAAATGTGGATTTGATGGGAGCAACGAGGGCTTTACACAACTTGCTTAAAAATTTTCGAGATTTTCCTGTAACAAAAATGAAACCCCAGGTAGCAGCAGACAGGTAGCTCCAAAAACCCTCAAAATTCTCTAGAAATCTTAATAAAAATTTTAAATCCTTCTGCTTTAGATTTGCCTGATGAAAACCCAACAAAAAGTTTCTAGATCTGAAATAAATACCGCTGCAAGAGCTGATTCTGAGGCCAAATCTTACCCCCAGGGCCTAGATCTGGCTTCAAACAGGAGTTCTCCTTCAGATCTGCAACCTGCGATGACAAAAACAAAACACCCAAAAACAATATATACAATAATGAAATTAAAAACCCCAAAAACCTAGTTAAATAATTACAGTAATTACAAGTTAAGTAGCCAGATCTATCATTATGCCACACATTTTTTTGTTGTTGTTAATTTTAAATTTAAAATGAGGTGCTTTAGAGAAAACCCTTCATGCATCAACAATGGAAGTTCTAATGATAAGCCTGAGATTCAATCAAGCTGGGCCCTTCAGAAAACGCTAATCGGGAGTTGGCTGGTCCAACTGAAAACTTCCCCAAACACCCGATGATCTCAAAATCAAGGATTCTCTGCACATCCTTAATAAATTTCAGATCTAATAGAGATACCTGTTAAATTACCATTCAAACCCTAGTGATCAAGCAAGATACCTGTGTTTAAACCACTCTTTAGAAAGCTATTATCGATCGCTGAAAAAGAAATCTATGCATGAAATAACACGTCTTACAACATTCCCATGAAGAGTAACACCAATAGAAATTAAACCCAAAGTCTTTCTTTATTGCACATAAAAAAAAAGATTACAATAGAGCTTTCACTTAGCACACGACTCAAAGATCGAAGATTTCAACTGACAACTGACCCCCTATTTAAAGATAAATTTCCCAATGGCTAGTTCGAATGATCCTTGTCAAAGCGATTTCAACCGTTGATGAGGATCAAAATTTCTTTTAATCTCATCCGTCGAAATTTTAAATATTGAGGAAATTTCAAAATTTTCAATTAAATGCATTTTAATATATTCAAAAATTAAAAATTTGCATTTATTTCTTCAAAAATTTGACTTTGACTTAACCCCAGGGACCTAAGATATAAAATTTAGCAAAATAATCAACTAACCTTAGTCCCTGGACCAGCTAAGATTTAATTTTTTTAAAGGACCCATGAATTTTACCTCTGGAAAATTCAAATATACCTAGGACCTAGGACCTACGAGGGGATAAATTATTTTTCTAACCGTTAAGACATTTTACATCATGAATTTTACATTTTTACATCTCAAGGGGGGAAACCCATTTGAACAAGACCCTCACAGACTACCCAGTTCTGCGATACAAATATAATCTAGCAAATCAAGCAATTTGTAATAAAATAACCTAACCAAATAGTTAGGATTATTCCCAAATCACTTTTACATAGACTCGATTTAGCACACTAGGACTCCCCTAACATTTTGGTGACAAAATCCATTCCGGCTTTGGGGTAAGGCTGAAGGAAAACTCTGCCGATCATGGATCGATGAGACAAAAAACCTTTCGGAATGTAAATCGTCATAAAAAAATTAGGTTTACCTAGGCAATTACATACACGACATGGATCTGCTGAGATTATTTACAATTTACACATGCAGAAAGGGTTTACAATATAATATGATCAGGCTGATGATGATAGTTGAACAACACAGACACATTGATCAAGCGCTATCCCCTTTGCGAAAAAGGGGGTGTACTGCTATGGGTCGTTGACACATAGTGGTCAAAATTTGGCTCTACTTGGGGACACACTGCTGCACTGTAGGAATGTGAGAATCCAGAATCTATATCCACGCAACACACAACGAAACATAAGTAGCGTCCATCCAAAAATCATCATATAACATTAAGCACAAGAAAGATATAAGCTCTTCATTTATTAACTATCTAGTAACATGAAAAGTAAATCTAATCCTAAAAAAGAAATGAAATGCTGAAATGACAAGGTGTAGGGTTAGAAATATAATACAGAGGATGCCCCATGGCATCAGATGTTATCTTTGAAGAATAGCTTGAGCATTTGGCCATTCGCAGGTAGGTCAAGTGGCTCGCCATCCAGTCTGCTCAAGTGGAATGAATTTGGCCCAACAATGTCTCAGATAATGTATGGTCCCAACCACAAACTGTCAAACTTCTTATGTTTTCCCGATTTTTCATTCTTGCAATCCCAAAGGAGTAACATATCTCCACCTTGCAAAGATCTAGATTGAGATGATTTATCAAAGATTTTCTTAATGTTAGATTGACTTTTACATCTATTATCAAAAGCTGTCCTATGAGTTTCATCCAACTCCACAATCTAATCAATTCTATGTTGAACACCATCTTTATTAGTGGAAAAATGCTGAAGGAGTTGATAAGCTGGCAATTTCAGGTGCACAGGTAAGGTTATATCCAAACCATAAACCAATTCAAAGGGACTTTTACCAGTAGCTTTCTTTTTAGTAATCCTATCTACCCATAGAGCATACTTGATTTTGCTATCCCAAGCCCGCTTATTATCTCCTACTATCTTCTTGATAATGGTTATGAGATTTCTATTACTTGATTCAACAAATCCATTAGCCTAAGGATAGTAATTTGATGAATGAGATAAAACAATGCCATACTTGAAACAAAAAGATGAAAATTCTGAAGAACTAAAAGCCTTCGCATTATCAGTAGTGATCTTTGCAGAGACACCAAATCTAGTAATGATATTATTTTCAATGAAATCCATAATGACCTTTTCAGTGGCATTCTTAGCAGGGATGGCTTCAACCCATTTAGTAAAATAATCGGTAGTAGTCAAAATCTATGAGTAGCCATTGCTAGAATTTTCATGAAACTTCTCGATGAAGTCCAGACCCCAATGCTGAAAAGGTGCCTCCACAACGACAGGTTGTAAGGGCAGGGCAACAAGCTTATGTTTCCCAGTGAACAGTTGGCAGGCTTGAAAACTCCTAACAAACTTATGCACATCAGAAAAAATCGAAGGCCAATAATAACAAGCTCTTAGAATTTTGTGGGCAGTACTTCTAAGTTCTAGCAGCATAATGACCACCACAAAACCCCGAATGAAACTCAGAAACTAAATTCTTGGACCCAATTTCATCAACACACCTAAGTACTATGGCTTTAGGATTTCTCCATCCAAGGCCATTCTTCATGAGGCAATACTTAGTGGCTTTTAATCTAAGAGCCCTACTCTTATGAGCGACTAAATGGTTAGGACATGTAAGATTTACCAAGTAATAAATAATGTCCTTGTACCACTCCTGCTCTCCTAATCTTTGCAGCTCAAGCGAAGATAGATCATTAAGACAAATCAAACCAAGAGCTTTTTCATTAGCTTCGGTCATCATTTGAGCCAAGCCTTGGCCTTTAACTAGCTTGGTGGGTCTAATCTCTAAATCATGTTCTTGTATTTTAGTAACCCACCTAGCACAAGTCCCTAAGCAATCAGTTTGAGTCAATATATCTTTAACCGCAGAATGTGGGACAAAAGCAATGATTTTCGAATAACCCACATAAGTCTTGAAATGCTTAAGAGATTTGACTAAGGCATAGGTTTGTTTTTCCATGGTATTGTATTTTAACTCAGAATTTTGAAGCGCTCTACTCATGAAAGCAATACGCTGCTCGTGACCATCCTTATTTTTCTGCAATAAGACACCGAGTAATTAGGACTAACTAAAACAGGGGTTTTTGCAATAGCGCCTTTGATTTCCTGAAAAACCTTTTTTCCATCTTCTTGCCAAACAAATTTTACATCTCTTTTCAAAAGACTTTGAATAGCTTAGCTATTTCCACATAATTTGGAATAAATCTTCTAAGAAAATTTGTTTTTCCAAGAAAAGATTGAAGGGATTTAAGATTATGGGGAAGAGGAATCTTTTGGATTGCCTCAACTCTTTTAGGATCAATCTTGATTCCATCTTTAGAAATGATGTGACCAAGTAATTTCCCTTTAGTTACTCCAAAAACAGACTTAGCCGATTTAAAGAAAACTCTACATCTATCAAAAACTTGCCTAAGATGACTTATATGACTAATACCATCCTTAGAAAAAACAGTAAGATCATCCTGATAAATTTCGATAAATTTCCCAATTAAACCTTTGAAGGTATAATCCATAGCCCTTTGAAATGTAGCCCCAGCATTGGTTAATCCAAATGACATTCTAATATATTCGAAAGTTCCCCATGTTGTGGTGAATGTAGTTTTGTGACGATCCTCTCTTTTAACCCATACCTGATTATACCCAGAAAAACCATCTTGCAATGACATCATTCCAAAACTAGTTACTCTTTGCAACATAGTCTCCATGTTTGGCAAAGGGTAATTATCTTTCTTACATGCTAGATTAAGGTTTTGAAAATCGACACAAAGTCTTATTGTACCATTCCTTTTCCTAACAATCACCAGGTTGGAACACCATGTTGAATGCCTCGTTTGAGCAATAATTCCTGTTGCAAGCATCTTTGAAAGCTCCTTTTGAACCAAAGGGGCTAACTTAGGATTAATCTGCCTAAGCTTTTGACGAAAGGGTTTAGCATTTTCATCTTTCAAAGGGATAGTATGCTCCATGACATCTTCCCTATAACCTTTTAATTCATCATAAGAAAATGCTAGAACATCCCGATATTCACGAAGTAAATTGATTAAATTTTTTCTTTCTTCAATGTTAGTACCCTTACCAATTTTAATGATCACTGGATCCTTAGAAGTACCAATGTTTACCTCGATGTATTTGCATGGATCCATTTTATTTTCCTCTTTCATCTTTGTGGCATCATGCTGATCAAAGTGCTGTTCTAAAGAAACCACATTCCTAGGAGTAGGATTTATGATATCTTCATGATCATCGGATCCATCCTCCTTAGAATATATCAGAAAATTTTCAAACTCATCCAAATTATCAATAAAACGAATCACCTGTTTCTCGTCATCAAAAACTTGCCAATGCTCTGAGTTATCTGGAACAAAAGGTCTAAATATAACTTCCATTTTTATCTCATCCTTAATCAGCTCATTGGATAAGAGCAAAGTAGAAGCAACTACATCAAGCTCATCTGCTGAACTATTCTGCTCTCTTGGGATAGCCTCCAAGTCGAGGGCATCAAAGTATTCCATAGTATCCCATACAACATTTCTATAGTTCTTTAACCGTTGATTTTTACATGTAAATTTATTTTTAATTTGCATGATAATTAAGTCAGAATCCCCCTTGATGCTAAGCAACTTAACTCTTAAAGCCTTTGCCAACTCAAGACCCAACAACAAAGCTTCATATTCAGCAACATTGTTGGTTGCTTCAAATTCCAATCGATAGGAAAACTTGAAAATATGACAAAGGGGAGATTTTAATACGACTCCTGCACCTTTACCATGTCTAGATGATGCACCATCAAAATACATGTACCAAACTGTATCTTTGAGACCCCCAATGTTTTTATCAACCTTATCATTGGGAAGAACTATGGAATTAGACAGGACATCATAATTCCCCATCTTAGATTGTTCTTTAATTATTTCATTATGAGGTCTCCTAGGATCTTCAACATGGAATCTTCTCTCAGGCTCTCTATTAAGTCTCACAAAACCATCACCTCTAGGAGAAGGAATCATAGCATATGACCAATTCATTTGAATACTTCCTCCTACATCAGAGGCCCATTTTCTTGATAAAAGCATACCCCAAGCATCAGGCACATCAACAACGACAATGTGCATAACAATCATAATGTCAGGGTAAACTGATAAATGAACTTGTAAATCCTTGATCAAACCGTGAACTTCAATCTTCTTAGAATCCATGGCACATATATTTTAGTAAGGCCTAGAAACTCTTAAATTAAGTTGTTCCATGACCCTCATGGTCATGACACAAGCTAACGCACCAGAATCCAGCATGCAATTAGTCAATTTATATCCATTATCCATCAAAGTTATAAAGAAAGGCTGATGATCTTTGTTATCTGAATCTAAACTTTGCAAATATATAGGAGCATCCTGATAATCAACCTCCGGTGCCTTCTGTTGAGAAACATTCACTTGGGGAGCTTCAAGTAACTTAGCCCTTTGGGAAGGAATTTTCACAATCTCGGAGACAGGAACCCAAATTTTTGCATTATTAAATCAACTTCCCATATCGACATCTAATCCAGAGTTTGAATTTGGGTTAAAAATTCGAGGGGGAATTTGATTCCTACTTTGATCTTTATCCCTTCTCTGATAGGTTAAACCTTTATCTTTAGCAATTTCCATGATTCGCTCTGGAGAAGGCTTCTCACCATATAACTTAACCATCATATCATCTTCATTCTCAAAAATATTTATACTAAAAACTGATGTGGAAGGCATAACATCTCGACTGTTTTCCTTAACTTCCATCCAATCTTTCATAGACAAAGAAAACTCTTTACCCACACAATTTATTTGATTACCTGCCCCAAACATTCCATTATCCAAAATCCTTCTAACTATGGGGCAAGTTGCCTCCTCATGAAGAGCATCACAAGCCCAAAAATAAGGCGGAGCATCATCGACCAAATTAGAATGTTTAAGCGGATTAGGTGGTCTCTGCTCACTAGATTGACCTTTCTTCTGTCAATTATTATTATTATTTCTAGGCTGGAAATTTTGCGTTTGAGCTCTTTCCATTTGGACCAACCTATTCTGCAAGGTAGTTATTTCCTTAGCATGGTTAGAAGTTAATTTCGCTTGGTTAATCTCCATGCTTTCAATTTTTTCCAGTAATTTTTGAACAAGATCGTTATCAGGTTCCTGAACCTCTTTTCCTTTAGGTACTTTCAATTTCGTTGAATGCCTATCAAAACCTGGGATTTCAAACTTCCCAGACGCTGCCTTATCCTTTTCAAGCTCTACTGCCAAAGCTTGACAATCCCTATAATCAGGAAGTTTAGCACGTCTTAACTCATAAGAGGGCTCAGGGCTAAAGGCATCAATATAAAAGACCCAAAGAGATTTATCGGTAGGTTTATAATCTTGAGGTAATTCCTTAATAATGTCGTTAAACCTCTTGTTAAATTCTTCTGTGGTTTCATTTTCTCTCTTTTTGATGACACTGATAGCTTTTACGAGATGTCTCCCTTCTCTCTTATCTCCATACTTTTCCTTAAAGGCATTAACAATCGATTGCAAAGAATCAAATGAATTTTGAGGCTTTTCCGTAAACCAGTTTATAGCATCGCCCTCCAAGGTAAGAACAAAAAGGGTCATTTTTACATCTTCATGATTAAAATCAGCAGCCCTTGCATACTTACCCAGCCATGAACTAAAAGATTTTAGATGAGAATTAGCGCTAATTGCATTATTGCCCTGAAAGATAGGCGACTTATCCATCCCATGCTTTGGAATATCATTGGGATAACCTTGAATGTTAGCAAAGTTACAAGGGGAAAATATGTCCATGATGTCATGCTCGACCGGGCTAGTAAAAAACAAATGGATATCAGAGAGGGCTTCTTGTCTGAAATTAACAAGAAGGGTACAAGAAGAGAGTTTGTGTAATCGTACTCTCAGAGCCCTTTCAGGATCAGGAGTAGGATTAACCAAACTACTTGGATGTCTTCTATATACACTCTTGCAGAAGATAGATGAAGTGGAGTCACCACTTGGACAAAAAGTCTAACACGGAATAACCAAAAAGCAAGGAGCCAAGAACAAGGAACTTATCCTGGTGAGAAGCGAAAGGGATGAGAGGAAAGAAATGAGATGAATGTCGAAGAAACCAAGGACAGAAAAACTCTATCTCGGGCAACGACGCTAAAAAATGTTGTCGCATTTAGTGTCTAGGCACCGCAACAATGCTCAGATCGGGGGCTGTCACCCTGATCCCCGATCTCTCCGTTTAAGCTGTTTCCCCACAACAAGCTAAGGGGGGTAGACCCTATGGAAAATTTTGATGAAGGAGAACCAGCTAGGAATCAACCGGCTAGGGAGACACAGCGAGGCAATCGAATACTTGATTTAAAGGCTTAGCAAGATCTAGAATTTGATTAAATTTTAAACGACAAATACTAGTGCCTTATGGAGTCAATGATCCAAGTAATTGATTATCAATTGTTGCATTAGAAAATATGAAATCAATTTGCAATTCCACGATAAAATTATTTAACAATCATTTGCAAAATGTCTAACATGTAAAGAACATTAAATAATTTAAGCAACGACGATAAATTTCACCAGTTGCACAATGCCCGAGCAATTAAATTTCTGAAGATCAAACACTTGAAACAACCATAAAAATTAAATGCTTACCAATTTCAATCCTAGAAAAAAGATATTTCGCCACCTTCAAATAATTAATTTTCAGACACAAACATTTAAATTATAGAGAAATGGCAAACACTAATACCAGAATGCCTCACCCTTAGATTTTATCATTGATGAATTCGATTGATCTTAGGAAAAATTTTAGATGGCTAAGTAAGACAAATCGAAAAAGGGATTTAATAATTCTTTAAGATTTTTTACGGGCCAGAGGCCATGTAAAAAATTTTAAAGCCTTAAATATGAAATTTATTTCGATTTGATACTTAGGGTTTCTTACGATGAGAAGATGTGAAGAAAAAAAATCAAAGTCAAAATAAGGTAATGAAAGATAAAATCTAAATAAAACAAAATATAACCAAAATCAAACTATTTGCAAACTTAGGCCTAATTGAATATATAAATAAAAGGAACTAACCTATGCTAACACCATACATATTACGATAATGAAATCAAATAACATACGATTAAATAGAATTAACCCTAACCCAAGCGTAAAATCGAAAAATTGAAGTATATGTCAGTGGATGAGTTTGATGGTAAGGCGTGGAGATGGCAGAGGAAAGAAAGCCGCGGAGAATGAGAGCTATGTGTGAGGGTTTAGCAGGTAATGGAGGTCCGGCGGTGGCGATAAGGGGAGGAACAAGGACACAAGTCGAAGAAGGTTGCTAGCTGGCCAGAGGACGAGGGGATCCACGGGTAGCAAAGCCGCAGGAGCAAGGATGATAGTGATGAATAGATGAGGAGTTGCGGGTGATGAGGATGCACGATGGAGGAAAAATAAGAAACACGGCGGGTTAAGGAGCTCGAGGTATGGCAGCGTACTTTGATTTTTCTTGCAGGTTTTGGATAGTTGAAAGCTGATAGCGAGGGGAGCAGGCAGCGTGAGGAAGAGTGTGAAATGGCAGTGTGGAGATGGCTGCGTAAAGGCTGGGGGAGAAAGCTGGTTGATAGCTGTAGAGGGAGAAGGAGGCCACGTAGATGGGCAGAGGGTTTAAATTGAGACTGCGTGGACGGAAAAAGATATAAGGACACTGAGATTGCAACTTTGAGTATGAGGGACAATGCAGGTTTGCAGAAAAATGTGCAAAAAGGTTTGGCAACCAAACAAAGAAATGTGGATTTGATGGGAGCAGCGAGGGCTTTACACAACCTGCTTAAAATTTTTCGAGATTTTCCTGTAACAAAAATGAAGCCCCAGGCAGCAGCAGACAGGTGGCCCCAAAAACCCTCAAAATTCTCCAGAAATCTTAATAAAAATTTTAAATCCTTTTGCTTTAGATTTTCCTGATGAAAATGCAACAAAATTTTTCTAGACCTGAAATAAATACACCTACAAGAGCTGATTCTGAGGCTAGATCTTACCCCCAGGGCCTAAATCTGGCTTCAAACAAGAGTTCTCCTTCAGATCTGCAACCTGCGATGACAAAAACAAAACACCTAGAAACAATATATACAATAATGAAATTAAAAACCCCAAAAACCTAGTTAAATAATTATAGTAATTACAAGTTAAAGGTTCTAAGTAGCCAGATCTATCATTATGCGGATGCCACATGTTTTTCTTGTGCTTTAGAGAAAACCTTTCATGCATCAACAATGGAAGTTCTAATGATAAGCCTGCAATTCAATCAAGTTGGGCCCTTCAAAAAATGCTAATCGGGAGTTGGCTGGTCCAACTAAAAACTTCCCCGAGCACCCGATGATCTCAAAATCAAGGATTCCCTGCACAACTCAAATCAACAATTAAAGTGGAGCGAGAAAACGATAATAAATTTCAGATCTAATAGAGACACCTGCCATTATATCCAGAAATTAAATTACCATTCAAACCCTAGTGATCAAGCAAGATACCTGTGCTTAAACCACTCTTTAAATAGCTATTATCAATGGCTGAAAAGGATATCTATGCATGAAAATAACACGTCTTACAACATTCCCACAAAGAGTAACACCAGTAAAAATTAACCCCAAAGTCTTTCTTTATTGCACATAAAAAAAGGATTACAAAAGAATTTTCACTTCTCACACGACTCAAAGATCGAATGATCTCAACTGACAATTGACCCCCTATTTAAAGATAAATTTCTCAACGGCTAGTTTGAGTGATCCTTGTCAAAGCGATCTCGACCGTTGATGAGGATCAAAATTTCTTTTAATCTCATCCGTCGAAATTTTAAATATTTAGGAAATTTCAAAAATTTTCAATTAAATACATTTTAATATATTCAAAAATTAAAATTTTGCATTTATTTCCTCAAAACTTTGACTTTGACTTAACCCCAGGGACCTAAGATATAAAATTTAGCAAAATAATCAACTAACCTTAGTTCCAACTTCCTGGACCAGCGAAGATTTAATTTTTTTAAAGGACCCACGAATTTTACCTCTAGAAAATTTAAATATACTTAGGACCTAAGACCTATGAGGGGATAAATTATTTTTCTAACCCGCAAGACATTTTACATCATGAGTTTTACATTTTTACATCTCAAGGGGGGAAACCCACTTGAACAAGACCCTCACAGACTACCCAGTTCTGCGACACAAATATAATCTAGCAGAGCAAGCAATTTGTAATAAAATAACCTAACCAAATAGTTAGGATTATTCCCAAATCAATTTTACATAAGACTCGATCTAGCACACTAGGACTCCCCTAACATTCTGGTGAAAAAATCCATTCCGGCTTTGGGGTAAGGCTGAAGGAAAAATCTGCCGATCATGGATCAGTGAGACAAAAAACCTTCTAGAATGTAGATCATCGTCGAAAAATTAGGTTTACCTAGGAAATTACATACACAACACAGATCTGCTGAGATTATTTACAATTTACACATGCAGAAAGGGTTTACAATATAACATGATCACGCTGATGATGATAGTCAAATGGCACAGACACATTGATCAAGCGCTATCCCCTTTCGAAAAAAGGGGGTCACTGCTATGGGTCGTTGACACATAGTGGTCAACAGCTCTTTCACTCTTGCTTGGGCTTGTCTTCACCTCACCTATGATACCATGATAATTTTAGGTATGTTCTATTCTGAGAGAAAATTTACTTCAATTATCCATATTACCTCAATATCAATCCCAGATTAGCAATCACATTTAGCATGATAGTTAAATGCAGATAGAACATAAACATAAATCGCAGAAAACAAGCCAAGACAAGAGGACACAAGATGTGGCACCAGCCAGAGACAAATACCAATGTGGGGAAACCCTTGATCAATTCTTCTAATGTTCTTCAATAGTTCAACAGAGAGAGAGAGAGTACATATACATCAGAAGTCAACATTTTGACTTGACAAAATAAGAGCAGAGATCTTCAATAAGAAGATAACACATGAGGTAGCTGATCTGAACACAAGTGATTCCATCACCATGCTACACCCATCACTGTGCTGCGCACTTCATTACGCTGCACCATGCTGTAGCATTCATGATCACTATGCTGCATTAACCATACTGCATCCAACAATGTGTTGCATTCATTGTCACTATGTTGCACCATCATACCATGCCCATCATCACTGTGCTGCACCATCACACCATGTCCATCATCACTGTGCTGCACCATGCTGCACCATCATTGAGATGTACCTCATCATGCTGTACCCAACATGCTGCTCTTCATCATCATTGTGCTACACTACTACACCATGTTGCATCCATTACGCCGCACTACAATACTGTATCCAATTACCAGCCTAACTGCTTGCTATGGCTTGCAACCTAGCATAGCTGCTAGGCCATAGTAGCAGACTCCTTCAACAGGTCAAACGAACAACTTCTCCTTCAATCCTCTAATGTCGAGACAACTGCTCTCAAACATACCTAATTCATGCCTTAGAACAACAGTCTTTAACTACTGCTACTAGGCTTCTTTGCACAATGAATTAGGGCTTCAGTAACACTGAGATTAGGACCTCTTCTAGGCCTCCTTGCAACTGTGCATAGGGCTACTAAACTGAGTCTAACACTCCCTTTTAGACCTGCAACTAGTCTTCTTAGGACAGCAGATTAATATCATTGTTGGACTTGTGACAAGGGCTTTAGAACAACAACATAAACCACTTGTTAGCACTGTGGTTAGGGCTTGCTAAAAGGCCTCCCCTTGCTGCATTGAAACCCTTAATGAATGCAGCCTAGGACAATGTATTAGAGCTGAGGTATAGTTGTAGTTAGATCTCCTTTAGGGCTTAGATAAAGGTGCCTCCTTGCCTGCGTTAAAGTAGCTTCCTTTGCTATGTATAAGTGTCCCTTCTTGCTGCGTATATACCCTCATGGATTGCGACCTAGGGCAACCTTAAGTGTTGCGCTTAGGACTCTGTGTTTAGGACAACGTTTAGACCTCTTTTGGAAAACGTTGAGTGGCATGTAGAAGCTCCTTCCTTGCTAGGAGACCCTCATCTTGATGCATATAAGATGTTGAAATTTCTAAGTATTACCCGTTGGAAATTTTATCTGTATTCTCTGGTTCATTTCTCCTACTTGTTAATTACGAACAAGTTATTTAAACATATAAATATTGAAATAAAAACAATATAGTCTCAACCATCTATAGATCAACAATTGAAAGAAATAGCAAACACAAGTGACACCATTAATTTTGGACAACTTGTCCCCGAAAAAACCTAACTTGGGAAAACTGGTGCAACAATTTTGAGAGTTATTTTATTATGTAGTCTTTCTGAGTACAACTGGATGCCAAACCGACTCACCCGACAGAGAAAATAATCCAGCAGTAATACTTCTCTATTTAGAGGCAGATATTCGGAAAGTCTGCCCCATGAAATCCTCTCCAACATAATTTGAAGCCCAGCGTCAGCCCACCTGGCCTTTGCGTCAGCCCGAAACCCTCTATGTCAGCCCTCTGAGGCACTGCGCAGCCTCTACGACCCTCTGCGTCACTCCTGCAGCTTCTGCGTGGATGGCGCAGTCCCTTTTGCTTTTGCGTGGCTCCCTTTGGCTCAGCATCTGCCTCTCTCTGCTTCTGCGTTGGTCTCTCGACACTATCTCTGCCTCTCTGTCTCGTACTCACTGCCCCTCGCTGCAATTGATCATTGATTCGTTTCTCTTAGCAAACCCCACCCTAGAAAATCGAATGACTGATCAACCTGGTGTATTCTCCAACTGACCCTCAAGCCTCCTCTTATACTTTTCTTGTTTGTCCTTCAACGACAAAGATTACATCTCTAATCAATGGCTAAGATTAGATTTGGCTTGATCCATGTCTTTTAGAACCTTCTAACCTAGTTTTATATTAATACCCATTAATATTTTATTTTTCCTAAGTTTAGACTTAGGAACTCCATTAAAAATATTAATTATTTTAATATCTCCTAAACCGAGTAGAATCTACCCAAACCATTTATGGGTCTTGGAGAACTCATGTGGTTTATCCTTTCCACCAATTTTCATGGCTAGAGCACATCCGATGCTACCCCAAATCAACACTCCGTCTTAGCAAGGACTGTGCTCTAGTAATACTCCACACTAAGCATTACTTTGATCATATGACACTGATACCTGTGCTAATGCTAGGCCTCCATGCCCAACATCCTATGTATTGCTGCCCATGGCCCTGCCACTGCCACTGCTACATCCATACGGCAACTTCCTCTGCTTCCTTGATGCTGCTGGTCCTTTCGCCCAACACTGCATCTGCACTGCAACCCCCTCTCATCATGCTGCATCATGCTACTACCAATTGCTACTGCACTGCAACTCAATTACTGAGAAGTAAGTACTTGATCCACCTGTTGTCGCGCAAATTGACACGACAACGCTCAGACCGGGGGCTGTCACTCTGATCCCCGATCCCTCCGTTTAAGCCTGTCTCCCACGGCTAAGGGGGGTAGACCCTGTGAGA
>APFE031345043.1:0-21002 GCA_000404065.3 Pinus taeda | reverse complement strand
GACACATTACATCATGACTTTAACCATTTACATCTCAAGGGAAAAAACCCCTTTAACATAGACCCTCACAAAACACCCAGGTCTGCGACACGACTATAATCTAGCAGGCTAACACACTAGGATTCTCTAAAATTCCAATGACAAAGTCTATCCCGGCTTTGGGGTCAGGTTTGAAGGAAAACTCTGCCGATCCGTGGATCGGTGAGACGAAAAACCTTCCGGGACATAGATTATCATAGGAAAGTTAGATCCACCTAGGCAATTTACAACACGACTCACATCTGCTAGGATTATTTACAATTAATACATGCAGACTGGGTTTACAATTAGATTGATCAAGCTGCTGATGACTGCAGGATGGCACGGACACGCTGATTAGGTGCTGCCCCTTTTTGCGAAGAAAAGGGGGTGTACTACATGGGTAGTTGACCGGTAGAGGTCAACACCACCCAACCACTGAAGTTCTCTCTCTTGCTATTGTGCTCCATATACTGCCTCTGCACTGCTGCAATAACTCCCTGCCTCTCGCATTGCTGCAAACCTCTCTGTGCCATCCTGCACTGCTGCAACCTCCTATGTGCCTCTTGCACTGTTGCAACCCTCTCTACGCTGCCCGAGACTACTTCATTGTAGCACTCTCTGTCGCTTCATCCGCATCCATTTCTACCTACATCCGCCATCCTGCTACTCACTTCGAGGCTTCCGTAGACAGATATAATCCATCAGTTTGGGTACCTCAAGGATCTTGCTCCTTATCGCCAATAGTCTTCTTGATTACAACTCGATGTCTCATCACGTCTTCTCTAAAAGTACATGAGCACTCATGGCACAATTGTCATCCTCCTCTACCTCCTTTTCTGCCTTCGTTGGCGCTGCCTTGGAGTCAGACGCCTCTCCCTTATTCTTCTTCCTCAAACACTGGTTTGCATAATGCCCCAGTTCCCCACAGTTGAAGCACTTTATCTTGGAGAGGTCCTTTTTCTTCCTCTTCTCCTGCTTCCCCGAAGATGCCAGAGTTGCATCCTCTTCCTCCTCTTTCTTGATCCAGACTCCTTTGCTGCTACTTCCAGTCTTGGACAACCGTCTGATCTCTTCTTGGCGAAGCACTGCTCACAATTCTTCCCAATCTAGAAGATTCGCCCTGCCCAGAATACTCTGGACAAATGTCTCCCACTCTTCGAAGACTGCGTTTAGGGCGATCCTCACCATCAACTCTTGATCCGGCATGGCCCCTATGGAAGTCAGTTAGTTCCGAATCTCCTTCAATCTGCCGAGGAAGTGATTTATTTGCTCCCCCTTCTGCATCTGGTATGACCGCAACTGATTCTTTAGTAACATCTTCCTCTGCACGGAAATATGCTGGTACGATGTCTTTAAGGCGTCCCACATTTCCTTTTTTGTCTCCATCTCCGCAATATGTTGGACCACATGATCCTTAACTCCATCAAGGATTATGCATTTTGCCTTGGCCATTGCTTCCTCGTACTTTTCATTATCAGCTGTGTCAACTGGGATAGCCACTGTTCTCAAGGCGAAGGCCTTGATGCGATGTCTATCTAGAATGGACAGGATCCTGGCCTTCTAGACGACAAAGTTGGACGCCCCATCTAGCCTGTTCTGATCCCTCAGTCCATGCATGGCCATCTCTCTGCTCTTCCTTTCGACTCCTCCAAGTCTCTTCTTTTCTCTGGAAGTTCTCTCTTCGACTCCCTCTAAGTCTCTACTTCCCATCTAGAAATTCTCTGCTAGACTCCCTCTGAGTCTAGATTTCCCTCGGAAATTTGTTTGCCAACCGTCGAGTCGCACCTCTCCGATCTCCTATGCACCTACAACACTGATATGGATTTCTTGGCTAGAAATCCGCCTAGGTAGCGACTCCCTCTACCTTGGTTTTGCCCCGTTAGGTACTGTTCTGTCTTGGCAACAACGCCCCACAGCTTCCTATGCCCCAACAACTAGAGGATTGAGCCTCTAGGCTCTGCGCTATCCCAACACTGGCTGAAATGCTCCCCTAGCCAATTGCGTCAACCCTCCTGGTCTTTGCGTGGCTCTTCATGAACCTTTTCTGCCCTTCTTAGCCTTTGCGTTGGCCTCTCTCTGGCCCGAACTGATGATGCAGTCCCTCTACGTCAACCCTTCTCCGCCGCTTTCTGCAAAGAACAAATTCTCACTCGGGACAACTGTTTCTGCTACAAATGATCTGCTTCAGCTGGTGCCTTCAACTCTCCTGTGATCTGCAACCCTCTGATACCATGTTGAAATTTCTAAGTATTACCCATTAGAAATTTTATTTGTATTCTTTGGTTTATTTCTCCTACTTGTTAATTACAAACAAGTTATTTAAACATATAAATACTGAAATAAACACAATACAGTCTCAACCATCTACAGATCAACAACTGAAAGAAATAGCAAACACACAAGTGACACCGTTATTTTTGGATAACTTGTCCTCGAAAAAACCCAACTTGGGAAAACCGGTGCAACAATTCTGAGGGTTATTTTATTATGCAGTCTTTCTGAGTACAACTGGGTGCCAAATGGGCTCACCCGACAGAGAAAATAATCTGGAAGTAATAACTCTCTATTCGGAGGCAGATATTTGGAAAGTTTGCCCCATGAAACCCTCTCAGCACAATTTGAAGCCCAGCGTCAACCCATCCGGCCTTTGCATTAGCTTGAAACGCTCTATGTCAGCCCTCTGAGGCACTGCACAACCTCTACGGCCCTCTGTGTCACTCTTGCAACCTCTGCATGGATGACGCAGGCCTTTTGGCTTCCGCGTGGCTCCCTCTAGCTCAACCTATGCCTCTCTCTGCTTCTGCGCTGGTCTCTCGGCACTATCTTTGCCTCTCTATTTTGTACTCACTACCCCTCGCTGCAACTGATCACTAATTCGATTTCTCTTAGCAAACCCCGCTCTAAAAAATTGAATGACTGATCACTCTGGTGTATTCTCCAATTGATCCTCAAGCCTCCTCTTATACCTTTTCTGGTGGTCCTTCAACGACCGGGATTACATCTCTAATCAACTGCTAAGATTAGATTTGGCTTGATCCATGTCTTTTAGAAACTTCTAACCCAATTTTATAATAATACCCATTAATATTTTATTTTTCCTAAGTTTAGACTTAGGAACTCCATTAAAAATATTAATTATTTTAATATCTCCTAAACCGAGTAGAATCTGCCCAAACCATTTCTGGGTCTTGGAGATCTCATGTGCTTTAGCCTCTCCACCAATTTTCATGGCTAGAGCACATTCGATGCTACCCCAAATCAACATAAGACAACGTAGATGCCTTCTCCTTTTGACTGTAAGTAGGGCTAGGGTAACTCCTCTTAGGGTAGCGTATAGACTTTCTTAGTGTCTAGAGTTAGGGCAAACTCTCTAGGGCAGCGTATTCTCTTAGTGACTCCTCCTTCCACCAATAGCCAAAGACAAGTGGAGAGAAGTGATCACAAGAATAGTGCGTGTCCAAATAGCTAGCAAGCCACCTCTTTTTATACTAAAATGTTGAGCACAAGTGGGGGCAATTTGGTTGCTGACCGACCTCGACGAATTGTCCCATAACACAAATAAATTCATATCTCGATGAATACATGTCGAAATCGGATGATCTTTAGATCAATCCTACACCTCTTGACGAGAGGAATCCAAGAAAAATATTAGCTGCCATGAATAAGTAGACCCACATGGAGTTTGGCCCTAATTGCCAATTTTAACATAAATACAATCTGAGAGGCTCGAAGAATACTTGGAAAGCTTAATTCAACTCCAAGAGAGGATGCTAGAGTCATCGAGAGAGAATAAAAGGGTCTCATGGTTTTGAAACTAAAAGTTTGTGTATGTATGCAGGTTATGAAGATGGACAACTACAAGAAGTTGTCATGATATAAAATGAAGAATTGCCTAATAAAGGCGTAAAGAAAGACAAGGCCAAGAAAGATCTGGAGATGGAAGGGAATCATCGAGACTTCCTAGTAACAGATCCAATGAGCATTAGACTCAGATGTCATGATAGTAAAGAGTCTCCAGTAAAAGAAATGACATATTTCAAGAAAGAATTGAAGTCCTTAAAAGAGTGGTGAACAAAGCCTATAATTGAAGAGGGTTACATTACCAATGCCGGTACAAAGCATTCAACAATGTATAGTATTACTGGTATAGCAGGGATATATGAAAATAAAAAGGTAAATTCAATGGAGGAAGACAAAGAGCAACCTTATGAAAGAGAATCAATGGTAAATACATCTAAAGATAAAATGGCTAAAAGCATATAAGGAAGGAAAGTCAAAGATAAAATTTTAGAATTGGGACAATAGTTTGAGCAAAAGGAAGACAAGAAACTTTTCTAAGGTAAGGCAGTATGAAGCAAATTACAAAAAGAATGAAGAACATGACAAAGTGTTTATGTCATGTACACATTAGCAGAATGAGAACCAAAAGGATGATTTGGAAGGAATTACGGAGAATATAGATGTGAAATTTGGTATAATTTTTGAATCTAACATTTAGCAATTAGTCTTGCTTATAGGAGCAAGAAGATGAGAGAAAGCAACTAGATGAATTAAAGGTTTGCAATGAAGAGTATCCACTTTCATGTGGCCACAACCATGATAATAAAAACACATGAACAAGATATTCATATAATCTAAAAACTTGAGAATACTTTTAGTTGCCAACTTCTATTAGAGTATTTTCTAGAAGACCCTATGTTGAGTCTACCTCTATAAAAATACAAGCCACATTCCTTGAATTATTTTTTCAAGATTCATGTCAAGGTAGATGAACCTATTAATGGGATTTCCTATAGCTATGAGGGATTCCTCCTTTTGAAGATCCAATGGGAGAGATGAGAGCTTTACCCAAAAAGTTTGGGTCAAGGATTGCACTCTTCTTGAAGTAAATCACAAGAATTAAGGCTTTAGGGCAAAAATAGGGTTTGTCCAAAGCTAGGTTCCTTGGCAAATCCAAAGGGAATTCACGTCTTTTTAAAAGATGAAGGTAAGCCATCCCCTAGATAGATCATAATGCTTAGGTAGATATCTAAGCAGGGGAAGCCATACCTCCCTCATCCAACTCAATAAGGTTTTCATGGTAGTCTAACCTCCATAGAGCTTTTCAACCAAGGCACTTTTTAAAATAAGTAATTTGACCTACTAGAATATCCCTCTTTTAGAACCATTCTTGTATTCTCAAAGCAAATTTTAACACATTTCTTAGCCCTACATCTCTAGATAGGTTTCTCCTTTGTATGAGATCTTTCTTATATGGCCTTAATCAAACTTTTCCCTGTTTGCTCGATGTAATCTTGAATCCTCCCACATGAAGGATGACAAAAATTCTAATAAGTTTCATGGTGAGAAACATGGCATGAAATATCTTGTGCTCTATCCTTGACGACACAAAGGATTTTCGATGAAACATTGGCCTTAGAACCTTCCAATAGTCACCTAGGTCCTTGTACCTATTTTGTTGAGTAAGGAGAGAGTAGATCTAAAAGAGGATGAGCTACCCAAGGATAGCTTTAGAGGGAGTTTGTTGCTAGAATGCCTCAACACCTCTTAAAATGATCCCATTGCTTCCAGACTTGGCTTGGGTTAAAGGCTATTTATCCTCGAGGCCTATTGTTTTGAAGAGATGGTGCTTCTTGTTCCATCAAATTTTTGCAATAAAGGAAATGCTTTTGTGAGTAAAATATTGCATCCTCTCATAATTCATCTAATGAATTTGAATTGTAATCCACTAAATATTCATCTTCCATGGATATTTTTGAATACTAGCCCTCCACAAACCGCAACCTTCTCTCCATATTGGCTCTTCAACTAATTTTTATCTAGACACTTTTCTCCTTTGACAGATGGAATTTTTGGGTGATAACATTTTGGCATTCTTGCCAAGGGTCTAGCAAATGTTTTTAATTTGTAGTACAACTATGTACAATGAGGGGAGTAGTTATACTATGTTATTTATTTTTCTCACTTCGCCACTCAACATGGTAGGAAATAACTAGAGATGTACAAAGAAAATGTTCCGATAATGGAATTTTATGTATGTTTTTAATTGCAAAGACTTCTACTTCTTTGATTTTCTCCTTTGAGTCCTCTAATTAATCTCCAATGGTTAATGTTGTTCGTAGTTTTTCCATAGCATGCATAACTCTTGATTTAACTACCATTGCAGGGTAGGACATGCACCTCTTGATAAGTTCAAACGTATATGCCATGCTTTAAAAGGGATGGTACAAGCATTGTTGAGAGATACATTGAAAGGTCGGCATATTTTCTTAATAATCTTATGGTTGTGCATGAAAATATTAAGATGAAATTATTTGTCCAAAGCTTGTAGGGGGATGTACGTTAATGGTTTATTTCTTTGACAACTGCAATTGTAGCTACTTTCATTGCCTCTATTTAAAGGTAATTTGTTAATTAATAAGAATTCATCGAACAAATCACTGAAGGGTGGAACATTGGTATTAGCCATGATATCACAAGCGAGAACCAATGGGGAGGTTGGGGAAATCACCTCACCTATCAAGTAAACAACCATACCCAAAAAGACATATTGCCAAAATTTTAAATTATTTCGTTCTTTTCCCACATCCCCAAAATTAGGTATTGAGAGTTGGGTAGTTGGGTAGCCAACCACTTGTTGTCACTCTTAGAGACAACCCCGAGTTGAGGAGAAGGGTCAATGCCTAGGAAATTTTTATGTATCTCAAGGATAGACCTGTTCTACTCAAGAGTTAAACATACAATGATTTAAATCCAGTTCAATTAACCTACTCAGAGGCAAATCTAATATACACATGGATAATATTTCATTCCCAAGACTTAATGTTCAATTATGGTAGCATATACAAAAAGAGTGCAGTTTCATTATTCGTTGTAGCATAGGTGAAAGAGGAAATACAAGAGGAGAAACCCAGTGCAAAGGGTTGGAAGGACACAAAATCCTATGTACTAAATCCCAGTAGAATCATGAATAAGATAAAGGGAATGAGATTCAAAAACCATGGAGCGCATTTTAAGGCCTTCAATCCCACACATTACAGGTACCATTTTCATAACATAACATAGGTAAATTTGTTATGCAAGATTGAATTCCAGCAACTACAATTACACAATTTCTGAGAGGAAAGAAACACGTGAAATAACAAACACAGATAGAATTACATACTACACATCTGAGTGCTCGAAATCACTAAAAACATCTTCATTAATCTTCAAGAACATACATTTGATAAGCTCTAGAACTTGAAAAAATTGCAGAAAAACTACAACCTCTGGGATAGAAAATCGAACCTCTTCTAATGAGATATTCATCCCTTTTATAGGGAGAGACAAGACAAGAACATTTACAAAAATTTCTGGAATGCTACAACTGTCTGAGCATGTGACTAGCCTACTTGTCCTAATTATTACATAACAGACTTGATTCTTTTCTTGAAAATGAAATATTTACAAAATTGCAGAAATGACATGAATATGTCATGATTGCAACAACAAAATATCTCCATTGTCGACTTTGTTACTATTCTGAGGCGAGCCTAGGCTCCATTGTTCAAATTTGCGGTGGGTTGATGAACTAGCCACACACTTGCCATTATATTCCTTCCAAGGTTGCCTGTCATTTCACTTGTCAGTTTCTCCTTCTAACAACTTAAATTGGCCATTTTGGAGTTAGCCCCTCTTGTATGGCGCTTCATTTTACCCATTGGGATCAAAATCTCTATAAAATTCGTAGCGGAAAGGCTTCAATGTAGTGGAGGACATATACAGGAAACATTTGCAAAACGGCTCCATAAGCTCTGTGATCTCCGTACAGTCCCACGATCGCGGGCCCCTTGGTCTTTTTGAAATGCAATTAGAAATAGCTACGAGATTCTGCGATTTCCGACCTCTCGAGTCAAATCTCCGTCACGGGATTCTAGGATTTCCAACCTCCCAGGTCAAATCTCCGTCACGGGATCTCGGGATTTCCGACCTACCGGGTCAAAACTTTGTCACAAGATTCCATTAACAACCAGTACTGGGTAACGCAAATACCTTTTGTCTACTGACAGATCCCTAGTCCCTTGTTCCCAAGAGCTTTTTGAAATTGATTTTCTAATGAGTTACGGGATTCCAGGGTTTCAGGATTTCTGTTACAGGGTTTCGTCAATAGACATCCCCTACTCAGACAATTGATGGATCCCTGGTGCCCGACGCTTTTGGGAATTGTCATTTTATAAATGTTACGTGGGTTCTTGCCCGGTATTATAAAGTTCGTCTCTCGGCTCTGTCTAGTGCTAATTCTGTTTCCCGACTCTGTCTATGGACAAACTTATTCCAAAAGCAAAATTTGGCTAAGTGTGAGGCTTTATTAGTTTAGTCCCGACTTCTATACTTCAAATCCTTTTGGCTCTTTGCTCTCTTCAAATCTCAACTACAAGGTTTAAAACACAAAGTATTTCTCCATTCTACTCTTCTCCAAGCACGCCTCCGTTGCGACTTGATCTTGTCTGCACCCGACTCTATTCCGACCTTTGTCTCTGTTTTCAATGCTTCTGCAATCTCCCTTTCTCTATAGCCCTTTTGTGACCACTACATATATATACGAAGCCTTCTTTCACGGTCCTTCTTTGGTTAATGGATCATTGATACTTGTGCGAAAATTCTATCAATGCAACAACTAATTTACTTTTCCTACTTATTTCACCATAAGTCATTCATGAAATTAATTCAATAAACATTAAAATAAATACTGCTGCAGATATCACACCGTAATACAGAAACAAACATATGCACAAGAATCAACACATTGACATAGTTATTTTGGACTAATGTCCCCAAAAAAACCCAATGTGGGAAAACTGGTACAGCAAGGGAGGATTTTATTAATCAGCAATTTTCTAGTACAACAGGGTGCCAAACTGGCTTACCCACAGATAGATGAATTTTCCAACACTTCTTCTAAACCCAACGTCAGCCCTACTGACCTATGCGTGACCTGAAATCCTCTGCGTCAACCTGTTGAGACTCTGTGCAACCTCTCTGGCCTTCTGCGTCACTCCTGCAGCCTCTGCGTGGATGATGTAAGCCCTGTTGGATCTGTGCAGTCTCTGCTGCCTCTGGCCTTGCGTCTGCCTTTTTTGCCTCTGTACTGATCTCCTGTCTCTCTGTTCCGTACTTGCTGCCTTTTGATTGCTGTCCAGACCACTGGTTCAATTTCTCAACTAACCCCGGTCCAGAAATTGAACTGATTAGTCTCCCTTAGTGTGTTCTCCAAGTGACCTTCAAACCTCCTCTTATACTTTTCTTGTTGACAAATCAAAGGCCGAGATTAAGTCCCTAATCAATGACTAAGATTAGATCTCGTTTGATCCATGACTTTTGGACCATTCTAACACAGTTTTATATTAATACACATTAATATTTTATTTTCTCTAAGTTTAGACTTAGGGACTCCATTAAAAATATTAATTATTTTAATATCTCCCAAACTGTTTAGAATTTGCCCAAACACTTTTTGGGTATTGGAGATCTCATGTGCCTTAGCCTCTTGACCAATTTCCGTGGCTAGGGCACATCCGATGCTACCCCAAATCAACACTCCCTCTTAGCAAGGACTGTGCTCTAGTAATACTCCTCACTGAGTATCACCTTGATCATCTAGCATCGGTCCCTGTGCTGATGCTAAGCCTCCCTGCCCAACATCCTCTGTATTGCTGCATCTGTACGACAACTCCCTCTGCATCCGTGCTGTTGCTGGTCCTTTCTCCCAACACTGCAACTCCTTCTACATCTGTGCTGATGTTGGTCCTTTCTCCCAACACTGCATCTGCACTGCAACTCCCTCTTCATTCGTGCTGCTAACACACTTTATTTCTACTTCTGAAAGGGGTTCTTTACCATCCCCATCTTTTCCCTAAAGTAGTCAAATTTTGACTTTCCAAGGGCCTTGGTGAGGATATCTGCCACCTGTTCTCCTGTAGGAGTGTAGCTCAACTGTACAACTCCTCGTTGGACACAATATCTGACAAAGTGACACCGAATATCAATATGCTTCAACCTATCATGAAACACTGTATTCTCAGAGAGTTTGATGCAACTCTGATTATCACACATGATCCTAGTCACCTCCATATTTCTTCTAAATAGGTTCACCAACAGTTTTCTAAGCCATATGGCCTCACACGAAGCTGTGTTTGCTGCCATATATTCTGCCTCAGATGAGCTTAGAGCCACAAACTTCTGTTTCCTACTGCACTAGGAGGTCATTCCTGATCCAATGTTGAAACAATACTAGAGGTGCTTTTCTGATCCACTAAACTTCCTGCGCAATCTACATCATTAAATCCACTCAACCTGATATCCTTCCCCTTGGTGTATAAGAGCCCATAATCAACTGTTCCCTGTAAATACTTGAGAACGTGTTTGGCTACTGCCCAGTGTGTCCTCTTTGGTTTTACCATGAACTGACTGAGGGTGTTGACAGAGTAGCAAATATCTGGCCTAGTATTAACCAGATACATCAGGGACCCTATGAGCTGCCGGTATAGGGTGGGATTGACATCCTTGTCTTCTGATGCATCAATTTTCTTCTAATTGGTGATCATTGGCATAGCCATAGGTTTGCAGTCTCCCGTCCTGAACCTTTTCAGGATTTTTGTAGCATACCTCCCTTGCCCAAGGAAGATTTCTCCTTTCTGCTGCCAAACTTCCAACCCCAGGAAGTAGTGCATTTGTCCTAGATCCTTCATATCGAACTCTGTGGCTAGATTCTTCTTGCAGTCCTCAATGAGTCTAGATTATCCTGTTAGTAAGAGATCATCCACATATAATACTAAGATAAGCGACTCGTTTTCTATGACCAGATAGTAGAGATTCAGATCCGCGTCACTCTTGATAAACCCCATTTTCTGCAAGCAGCCATCTATTCGACCATACCACGCTCTCGGTGCCTGCTTCACCCCATACAAGGCTTTCTTCAGTCTGCATACATGAGACTTCTTCTCATGAGTTTCAAAGCCCTCTGGTTGTTCAATGTATACCTCTTCTTCTATTACCCCGTTCAGAAATGCTGTCTTGACATCCATCGATGTATCTCCCATCCCATCTGGGCTGCAAGCGATATCATGGTCCTAATAGATGTATACATGGCTACCGGGACAAAGGTTTCCTCATAGTCAATCCTTTCCTTTTGAGCATACCCGTTAGCCACAAACCTGGCCTTATATTTCTCAACACTACCGTCTGCAACATATTTGATCTTGTAGATCCATCTTGAACCTACCATAGATCTGTCTTGAGGCCTTGACACCACCTCCCAGACATCGTTCACCATTATGGAGATACACTCCTCTACCATCGCATCTAGCCAGACCTAATGCTGAGCTACCTCCTTGAAATTGGTAGGCTCTCCATCCTGAGCTACTAATGCCTGATATCTGTCTGGCTGTTTTCGCTCCATCTCACTGTTCCTTGGCTCGCCCATGAAGTTCTCTTCATCACGTAGAATCTTTCGAAGTTCCCTACTAGTTCTTCCTCTGCCAGCAGGTGCTTCTGTTCACTCCTCCTCTTCATCTTGAGAATCTTCCTGACCTGAAGAAGAATTCTTCACTTCCATTGGTTGAAGAGGCATGACCAACAGATCCTCTTTCGGCTGCTCCTCAGAAGGCATTTCGCGAGATCTTCTGAAAGCTCTGTCCTCCATGAACTTTACATCTCGATGTACTACTACCTTCCTGCTTCATGGAAGATAGATTCTGTATGCCTTAGTGTTCTCACTATATCCCACCAGATATCCCTTTTCTGCAGTCTGATCCAGCTTCTTCCTCTTTTCTTTGGGTATGCGACAATATGCTAAACTCCCAAATATCCTGAAATGACTGACTTCAGGCGTCTTCCTAGTGAAGACTTTCTCTGGAGTAATCTTTTCCAATGCCCGATGAGGAGTCCTGTTCTAAACGTAGATAGTTGTTTTACATGCTTCTGCCCACAGGAATTTTGGCATATCTTGATCATACAACATGGCTAGCTGCTTTTACAATAGTCCTGTTTTTTCTTTCTGCCACCCCATTCTGCTCCGGATTGTAGGGAGCTGTCCACTCTCTTCTGATGCCATCCTTATTGACATACTCTTCACCATTATCTGAGTGCAAGACTTTTATTTTCTTCCTAGTCAGATTCTCCACCAAAGCCTTGAACTCCTTGAATCGACAGAAAACATTATCCTTGGTTTTCAGAAAATAAATCCAAGTTTTCCTCGAGTGGTCATCAACGAAGGTAAGGAAATACTCGGCACCGCTGAGAGCTTTGATGGACATAGGTCCGAAGATATCTGAGTGTATCAATCCTAGTACACTCTTGGCCCTATGTTTGCTCCTAGGAAATTCCACCTTGGCATACTTTCCTAGAGCGCATCCCCTGCATACATCATCTTGTTCCTTACTTAGATCTAGAACTCCTGTTACAGTGCTCTTGAGAATTCTCAGAGCTCCATGGTGCAAGTGACCTATCCTTCTATGCCAAAGTTCATTCAAGTCCTTGTCCCCATGATTGCCTATTAGTGCCATTGGTGATTCTAGTTGTAATCTATACAACCAATTACTTTTGATCTCGATCTGCACTTTCTTTTTCTAGCTCGGGTGTTTGACGTATACCTTTTCCTTGATGAAGTAGACGTCATAGCCCTTGCCTTGTAGTTGTGACACAAAAAGTAAGTTTATCCCCAATCCTGGTACATGTAGGACATTTGTGGCACGAAATCGCTCTCCCAATTCTGTCTGAAAAACTATGGTACCCTTTTCTATTGGAGTACACTTTGCCTTGTTCCCCATGGTGATCTAAAAGTTCATCTTCTCTTCTCGATATTCTAAGAAACAACCTGATTCTCGTCATATGCCACGAGGCTCCACTGTCTATATACCATACTTCTGATGATGTAGCACTAGTCATGCACACCGCTTCTTCTTCCATTCTGGAAGCCAACATAGAGAAATCGAAATCTCTTTCTCTTGTGCAATCTTCTGAAAATCTGCGTGAGTCCCCTGAGGTGGATGCCTCTACATCGTGGTCTCGACCCATAACTGATTTTCCCTTTCTGCCTCTGATTACTCGCTTTGATACCATGTGAAAATTCTTTCACTGCAACAATTGATTTACTTTTCCTACTTATTTCACCATAAGTTATTCATGAAATTACCTCAATAAACATTAAAATAAATACTGCTGCAAATATCACACCGTAATACAAAAACAAACATATGCACAAGAATCAAAACATTGACACAGTTATTTTGGACTAATGTCCCCAAAAAAACCCAATGTGGGAAAACTGGTGCAGCAAGGGAGGATTTTATTATTCAACAATTTTCTAGTACAAGTACAACAGGGTGCCAAACTAGCTTACCCACAGATAGACACATTTTCCAACACTTCTTCTGAACCTAGCGTCAACCCTACTGACCTCTGCGTGACCTAAAACCCTCTGCGCCAGCCTGTTGAGACTCTGTGCAACCTCTCTGGCCTTTTGCGTCAATCCTGCAGCCTCTGCATGGATGACACAGGCCCTGCTAGCTCTGCGCAGTCTCTGCTGCCTCTATGTGGCTTCCTCTGGCCCTGCGTCTGCCTTTTCTGCCTCTGTGCTAATCTCCCGTCTTTTTGCTCCGTACTTGCTGCCTCCTGACTGCTCTCCAGACCATTGGTTCAATTTCTCAGCTAACCCTGCTCCAGAAATTGAACTGACTGGTCTCCTCAGTGTGTTCTCCAATGACCCTCAAGCCTCCATTATACTTTCTCGTTGACAAATCAACGGCCAAGATTAAGTCCCTAATCAACGGCTAAGATTAGATTTGGCTTGATCCATGACTTTTGGACCATTCTAACACAATTTTATATTAATACACATTAATATTTTATTTCCCCTCAGTTCAGACTTAGGGACTCCATTAAAAATATTAATTATTTTAATATCTCCCAAACTGTTTAGAATCAACAATCAATGCTTATCTTTCCTACACTCCCGAATCTACCACTGTTCGGATTCAAGTCTCTCGTGGAGATGAAGGCGTAGAGCCCTCCTGAGCTTGGTTTCCCCTGATGATCAAAGGTAAGTGGAAGTTGTGGATGCGAAGAGGGCTCCATGCAAGTTGACAGGTGACACGGAAGAGGCACATGGTAAAGTCGGCTTGGGCGGAAAGTGAGGGAGGAGGGTGGTGCGTCAAATGGTTTCACGCTTGCTTGGCGGTGGTCTTGACTAAGGACACACCACGCTAGCCTGACAGGTGGCGGGCCCATCTATCTTCCTTTGGTGGGGTGCTTGGGTGGGCTTGGAGAGAAGACTCGAACCCCCCCGCTCCCCTCGAAATCCATCATGGTCGTTGATCTATGAAGCGCGCCTTTTTGACCTAACGTTCCAGCAACTAGTGTTGGCTTAACTGCTGCGCTTGTTACCCTACAGGAGCATCTCAGGGACGAGGCCATTCTGGGATGGATGGGGATCCACTCAGTAAGTAACCGTTGTTAAAACTTTTACTTTAAAAATGGGGGGAGGCAAACATTCCATCACCTCTTGTGGTTTTCCTTCACCTTCTTTTTCTTTCTCCCCCCTTTTTATCTAGATATAGAGTCCCAAATACTCTTTGAGCTTATGAACCAAAACCCTTTGTGGTACACCAATTTTAGGAAACAGAAAAGGGGTTACAAAATCAACTCGTATTGGGGACAATGTCTCATTGGAAAGGTGCTGAGAACTTGTAGACTAGTAGCCTTGTTGGGCATGGAGTCAACAAAAATATATTGAACTAGAAAATCTCTCTGAAACATTTTTTTGTTGGAAGTCTTTTCCTTATAAAAACTGAAATGCAGAACCATAACTTCTAAAAATTGGAAATTAAAAGCTCACATAGTGAGCTTATTTATGTACGACTCCCACTACTCCTACTTACTTACAGGGCTTAATTCACTTGAGTGAAGTCAACCTTCCAATGATACCAGCCCAACATCTGAGTACTGGACCTTATGCTATTGTGCTCTTGAAAGTCAACAATTAAAATAGACACATACCACAGGGAAACTTTAGACAAAAAAGTTGACACATACCTCAAAACTGATGTGTGCTATACCAAAGAAAGATGACATGCAGTCAATTATTGGGTCATAAAATGGATGGGAGAAAAAAATGGCTGCTTCATTTTCTTGAACACTTCCATGACACAAATCTTTTTGCATAAGACGCCCACGGTCATTGCTTGGCTCTTCAACTTTGGGCTCTTGCTAAAAAGATTGTTGCTGGTCATATTCTTCCCTCTTGCCTATAAGAAAATCCTTTTGAAAATATTCTAGAGATATCAAGAACACATCTGCGCCATTTCCTTAAGGTAGGCCCCATCAAAATATAATTTTCAAACACAATCAAGTTTTATTTCCAAACTAGTCAAGGATATCTAGAGCAGAGAGCTGGAAGGACACAAAATACTATGCACTAAATCCCAATTGAATCATGAACAAGATAAAGGAAATGAGGTTTAGAAACCATGGAGCGCATTTTAAGGCCTTCAATCCCACACATTACAGGTACCATTTTCCATAGCATAACATACATAAATCTGTTATGTCGGATCGAATTCCAATAACTACAATTACACAATTTTTGAGAGGAAAGAAACACATGAAATAACAAATAGAGAGGGAATTACATACTACACATCTCAGTGCTCAGAATCACCACAAACCTCTTCATTAATCTTCAAGAACAACATACGTCTGATAAGCTCCAGAACTTGAAAAACTTCAGCCTCTGTGATAGAAAAATGAACCTCTTCTAATGAGATATTCATCGCTTTTATAGGGATAGACAAGACTGTTGAAAAATGTAACTAGGTTCGGCCTTCATAATGACAAATATAATCATGATTTTAAGTAAAGAGAGATAAATTTATTATTGGCATTCTTGAGGCATGGGTTTCATGTTCAAGGGAAATTTATTTTATAGTTCAAGCACCCATTGAGTGCTTCTAGGGCTTGTCTTTGAGTCAACAAGTCATAAGAGTCATTGTTGCGTATGTAAGACCCTTTTGGGCATATTACATATTGTAAAGAAAAAACTATTTGAGTCAAATTAGAGTCAAAGACCCTCCAAGACCTTATCATGGTGCCTCAAGCAAGCCGACCTCAAGGAAGCAATTCGTACCCCTAGAAAACCAATATATAAGAAGAAACTTGACCTCATTTGGACACACAACAAGCAAGTTCAATCTCCTCAAGCAAGAAGCTAGAAAAGGATGAAATTCAAGGATAAGAAGAAGAAAAGCAAGATCGAAGTTTTGGATCTCTCTTTCTTGTGTTAGGGTTTCTAAAGTTGTTGGGCAAGTCGAAGTGCTGGAAAGTTGATGGGCAAGTCGAAGTGCTAGAAAGTTGTTGAGCAAGTCGAAATTGCTGGAAAGTTGCTAGGGCTGAAGTTGCAGAAGAAATTGCTGGGGTCAAAGTTGCAGAAGAAACGTTGGGATCGAAGTTGCAGAAGAAACTATTGGGATTGAGGTTCGCTGAAGAAGTTGCTGGGGTTTGCTGGAAAGAAAGCTCATCAAGGAGAAAGGTTGACTTGGTATTGGAGGGGTCTTTGTCAAGGGTCTTAGGTTTTGGAATTCATCATTTGAAGATTCTATAAGAGGAGAAGAATTCTTGTGGGTTTTTCCTCTCAAGAGGAGAGGTTTTGTCCTTGGCTAGCAGCCTACATTTTGTGTCATCTTGTCTCATTGATCTTCATTGTTTGGTAGCTATTTGATGATAGAAAACACAATAATAATCAAGTTAAAGAAGAAGCTAATCAAGTTAAGTAAAAAGACATCACAAACAATTATCAAATTAAGATAAATCTTTTAATCTAGCTGCCCTAGATTTCTCAACATGGTATTAGAGCTAAGGTGACAAGACAAGGAAAGGCAACTTGAAGAAGGACCATCAAAAGGAATATTAAGAAAGGTGAAGACATCAAAGAGGACATCGAATCATCAAGAAGGGATACATAAGGGCCAAGTAATCTAAGGAACATCAAGGAGGACCATTCATATCAAGGATCACCACCTTTTAAAGAAAATAAGACCTCAAAACCCTAGCTCATCCGAAGAAGGGTTCTATACTTGAAGCATTCTTGAGAAGCTCAGACATTTTTCAATCATCATCACAAGGAAAAGAAGATCTCAAGGACCTTTCCTCCACTCAAAGAAGGACTACACATTGAAGCATATTGAAGTCTCTACATCCAAGGGAAGCGAGAAGAAACACTGCCATCATCATCAAGGAATCAAGGTGATCTCCCTCTTCTTGAGTCAAGGATCACTATCATAGCATACTTGAGGGAATACATCTTCATCAAGAAGACATCTATTATCAACATCTTCAAGAAGGCATAAAGTTGAATATTTCATCATCTAGAAGTATCTTCACTTGACAAGTAAGTATCTTTATATATATATATATATATATATAAATATATATGTCTGAATCTATCAAAATGACTTCATTTTGCAAGGAAAACAACAAATTGGTTGGGTCATCAAACTTCCTTGCATGGAAAAAGAGGACAAATTTGATCCTCATAGAGAATGAAGTTATTGGTCATGTCAATAGTAAGGTCTCCAAACCATCACAAGAAGAAGCTCAAGCACTGTCGAAGTATATGAAAGGGGAAATAAGGGCTCAAAGGATCCTTATAGAATCCATCAAGGATCCCCTTATTCCTTATGTAGTAAAGTTGGAGACATCGAAAGAAATATATGAGAAGCTAGTAGAATTGTTCTCCATAAGCACTGCTGGAGAAATCATATCATGAGAACTGAGATTTACAAGATGAAGATATCAAAGGAAGAAGGAAGAGCCTCATACTTTATGAGGGTGTCACAAATAAGAGACCAACTGCAAGAGTTGGGGAAAATAATGTCCGATAAAGAAATGACCACAGTTGTGCTCAATGCACTACCAGAGGAATGGGGCAACTTCGCATCAAGCATCGATGGAAAGAAGGAATCTACTCCATTTAATGAACTCTGTCATCGTGTAAGATTGAAGAAACTAGGTTGAAGGCAAAAAGTGATGTAGGACCAAGCAAACAAGTTCAAGCATTTGCTACCATGGCTAGGAGAAAAGGGAAGTTTGGGAAGTTTGGTCCTCAGAAAAAGAAGACGATCGATATGTCAAAGATCCAATGCTATGGTTGTCAAGAGTATGGGCATTACAAGAGAGATTGTCTTAAATTCAAGAAGAACAACAAGAAAAGGAAAGAAGAAAATGAAGCCCATATCACCAAAGAAGTGGAAGAACCTGATGAGAAGAAATCCAAAGGGATAGATCTTCACTATTAAGGTTTCACAGATGCATTACAAGGAGAAGTATGAGGTGAAAAGACCTCTACCATGGCAGTCAAGATATGAAGCATTATGACAAGACGCATCTTAGTAGAAGATGTCATCATATTAGAAGCATACCACTGAAGTGAAGAAAGAGCTCATGCCATCATTATAGAAGGTTGAAAGAATAAGTCTACATGGTTGTAACAGTCATGATGATGGTAGCTCATACTGAAGTAGTAATATGATTGGAAGAATGTCATCTAGCATAAAAAGAAATCATCATACATCATCTATAGGAAGGAGCATTTGCAGGAAGAGGATAATCAAGATCCTCCATTGGAAACTTCATTAGAAGGTTCACCTCTACTTGGAAAAAGAAAATGTTTCTTTGATGATCTACATTCCACCTTGTGTGGATTCTTTGTTTAGAAGGATGGCAATATGATGACATAGGAGAGCATCATGGTTGGAGTACTTTCAAGCAAGGAAAAGACGTTGTCGAAGGAAGTCTAGATGACCAAAAGAAGAAAAGAGGTATGCATATATTTGATAGATTAAGTCATGTCAACATATAGTTGCTGACAACATGGATAAATGCTCTAAGAAGAAGGATCTTTTCCTTTGAAATGCATGAAGGCAAATGTTTTGGAACTAGTTCACATATTTACAAGTTGAAATCAACACAATATGTCCTCATATGGAATATGAGGTGGTTGACAAAGATGAAGGAACTATGTATAGAAGTTCCTGGGAACGATATGTGAAGAAAGGAAGAGGAGTTCGTAAGAAATGCAACTATGGTCACATGAGATAAGAGAAAGTGCTCAACATCCGATGACAAAAAAAAAATTGGCTAGGACATCTCCATGGAGAAGGTATGAAGACTTTGATGAAGTCTAGAAAAGAAGGAAACCCTTGACATTGAATATCTTGGAGACGTGTCAATGAATGTGCAGGATGTTGCAAGAAAGCATATGTCATGATGAAAGGCCATCATAAAAGGTAGCTTTGATTTGATGTTCATTTTTTTTAAATTTTTGAACAACATCTAGATGGGTTGATACAGGGCTACTGAAAGAGAGTTGTAGATGTCACCTACAACTAGCACTCATGTGGTTGGATGGAAGATCCTGAAAGAAACATGACCAGGAAAAGGTAGCTATGTGAAGAAAAAGCTGTAAAATTTTTTGTTTTCCCACCCCGGTTTTCAGTTTCTCCTTATTTCTCCCATGTAGTTAAATGCCCTTTCCCATAACATACATTCAACAAGCTGCGAAAAAATAAATTTGCTGAAACACAAATTTGGAACATTTACAGAACCGCTGGAAATTGCAGAAATAAAAATCAGCAGTATAAAAGCCATTAAACACATTAAAACACTGATATTTTCGGTCAACGTGACCCTGGAAAAACCCCCTACAACTCTTGGGTAAAACCAGTTTGAGAGCTCTTCTTTATTTCTGGAAAATGCCTTTTTATAGTGAGAAATTTCAGCGAAAATAAGTAAAAATGAGCAAACAAATTTCCAACTTATCTCGATTTCTGAGCCTCACAGCCTACTGGAAATTTCCAAACAACAACACAATGCTGTACGACAATTGTACGGACGGTACAGATGGCCGTATGGACGGTATGGATGGCTGTACGGACGGTACGGACAGGCTGTATGGACGGTACAGACACGCTGTACGGACCTCGCTTTTTGTGCAGAAAATCAGCTGGCTCGATTTCTGTGCAAAAACAAATCTGCCTTTTGCTGTTTGCTCAGCAAAAATCTGCCTTTTATTGCTGGTTCTTTCAGCTGTATGCTTGTTCTTTCTGCTGTTCTGATTTGCTGAAGAGCTGCCTGGTATGTGCCAAAGAGTGTTTTAAAAACCGTTTCAAAAAACCGGTTACCAGTCTGACCGGCCGGTTAGCAAGGCCGCCGGTCAGAACCGGCCAAAAAACCTGGTTACACATGCCCTATCGCCCATTTCCAACCCTAACCAGTGAAAAACCGGCCGGTTTGTAGCGAACCGGCCGGTTCCGTCCTAAACCGGTCGGTTTATGGCACGCCCACCGTAACTTAAGAAAAGCCGGTTTCTGTTTGTGTTTTAGGGGTTTTGGGGGGGAGGTAAAGGTGTTTTCCCTCCAAAAACACCTTCTCCAAGCTATAAGAGACCCCTCTCACTCTCATTTGTCTCACACAACTGATTTGGAGTGTTTGTGAGTGTTTGTGAGTTTGTTTGTGAGCTTGGAGAGTGTGGAGTTTTTGCTGAAGTAGTCATCTTGGAGTTGGAGTTGGAGCTATTTTGGAGATAGTGTGTAGCTGTTAGTGGAGTTGCCAACTTCAAGAGGAGGCTAAGGGAGCTAGTTTGCATTTCCAGGTAAGGATTTGCACTTGATAATTCCTCATTTGAGTCTGCTGTCCATGAATTTTTTTTTTGTGTTATAACTTCTCACTTGTATCACTATGATCTATCTAGTATCATGTATGCTATAAACTCTCTAGCTCTATGCTATCAAATTTTGTAGCTTGAGCCTTGCATGTGCATTTGTTTTCCTACATTTATCTTTGGTTTTCCATGTTGCTTAGCTGCAAATTTTTTTTAAATGGCAGATTTCTTTGCAAATTGTTATTATTTCAAGCAAACATGGCTCCAAAAGGAAAGGACAGTGCATGGG